>QTSX02000317.1:0-67281 GCA_014839935.2 Entomophthora muscae | reverse complement strand
TGTAAAAAAGGTTTTTTGGGAAACATCTTAATTATTTACAAGTGAATCATATAAACCCTTTCTTTCTTCCTCTCTCTCAAAAACCATTTTGAGATCATTTATATTTTTTATATAAATCTCATTTTCCTTTTTGTGAAAATATTTTAGATAATACACCAAAATGACCATCAACAACACTTCTGCCATGACACTCAACAAATCTATTGAACTTAATTGTTCATTTTATAATTCTATGTGCCTCTTTAAAAAGATAATATAAGAATTCATAGGATTTAAAATGGTTTCCATTATCAGTTCAAATTTTTTATATTTTTAATATTCTTAAATTTATCTTTTTTAAGCAGAACTATCAAACACTGACCTGAAACAAAGAGTCATGAGATAAAATTTCAGATAAAAATGTTACAATAAAGATTCTAGAGTTGTCTGCCAATGTATCTTACAATACACAGGGGGTGCTCAATGAGTCACCCTTTGACGTATCTTAAACATGAACCAATCTGATGGCAATATCAAATTGCAGGCACATTCTCCTAATTAGAAGCACTACCAATTTGAACTGTTGATCCCCGCACAAGTTATTCCTTGGCTCTAATCCTTACATGGAACAAGCCACCATGCCACCCCCTTGTGGCGTTCCCCATATAGTATATTAATCACAATATTCTACAATAAACAATACCTTATTCTTATTATTCCTGTCCTTTCTATTGGACTTTTCTCTTTCCCAATTCCAAATACTGAATACTCATTGTTTCAGTTGCAACAGTGGTAGTAGTGGTAGGTTAACAACTTCCTAAAGAAAAAATCCCTCCTAAGAAAGGGAAGAGTACAGGCTGTATGGCTACTCCCCATCAAGAGACCTTCCTGCCAATCCATGAGGGGGGCATCCCCAAGGGGTATGTCAATTAGTAAGACCAGCTAGTTCTTTTGAGTGTGTACAACTGACTCCGCCTTGGACAGTGTGACACCAGTGTCACCCCACCTCAGTCAGACTTTTCACAGCGCATGCTCAACCTACAGCTGGAATCCTTTGCAGGTGGGGTCAAAGAAGCCAACATTGTCAGTTGGCTTTACTCCACCAAGACCTTTCTGTATCTGGCAAGTACCTGAGCCCATGTGGGTGGCTACGGCGTCTGGGCGCCTTACAGGGCCTGTTGCTGTGTGGTTTACCAACTGGGCCAGTCAGAAAATTGAACTCACCTGGGCGGCATTCAGGGACACCGCAAAGTCCCGCTACAGCAAAAACTTCTCGCCCATTGTGGTGGGAACTCCCCTTCTAGCAATTAAAAAGACTGGATCTGTTCCCAAATACCTTGCCACTGCCCCAAATCTGTGACCAACAGGAACACCATGCTCCTGACACTGATAGCCAATGGGCTCAAACCCCATATCTGCAAGTGAGTTCCCACAGGTTGTTGCACCTCCATCAAAAACTGCTACAATGTCATCATGAAGTCCAAAAATCAGGCTTCAATGGGCTTCTGCCGTACCAGTGACGCTCCATCCCAACCAAGTACCACAACTGGCAGTAGCCACAATCAAGTAGGCTGCTGCCAGCCCTGTCAGCAGGATAATGGGGTTGAGCATCCTGCAAGGAGCAACTCCAGCTAGTGCAAATTGAATTCCAGGGAAAAGCCTGAGGGTTGTAGCTACAAAGGTTCTACAATCCCACTTGACCCTCACTCTCAATCCCTCCTTGCAAAGAATCCCTACAACTACAATGTACACAAAGTTGAAACCCTTGACATCTTCCAGGTCCATAGTGACAACCCTGTCCTTCAAGCAATCCACTATCCCAATAACTTAACCTGATTGGCTTATCCCTTACATTTTCATGGGAGTACCCACAAACTATTGGTGGACACCAGGGCTGACCACACTTTGGTTGACCAGGCGTTTGCTGATTCTCAACAGTTAGACCGTGTGCCAAGCAGATTCAAGGCAGTACAAGTAGCTGACTCCTGTAGAGTGGCAATTACTCACAAGTGTGAGAAAGGGGTCTAAACTAACTAAGTTTGGCTCCCATCCCAGAAAAACAAACCACCAGGATGCCACCCAGTGGAGAACTGGAACGGCTGTATGAAGGGAGGACCACAGGGAGGACACACAGGATAGCTGAGGAAAGTATGCATTCAATCCCATCAGCGCCAAACCAGTGAGCAACCAGGGCGTACAGGTGGGGGTGGGAGGAGATATCATAGGAGTTTGTAAGGGCACCAAATCACTCTTCTCCAGGTCAGGGAGGGAGGGAGGGCATTGATGTCTCCTTGCCCACAGGAGCAGGAGAGGCATAGTCAACATCATCCAAATCTAGGTCATCATATGTCAAGCTCTTTACCACAGCCTCTCCAGAAAGAAGGAGACTGCCAGGAGACTCAAGAGGCTGGAACAATCTTCACTCATGAGCTGTGCAGATGAGGAGATCTTTAACCACAGATCTGGCAGGGTCAACCACAGGAGCAACAAAAAAGGGGCCAATGAAAATACAACAAATTTAATGACTGGGAGTATCATAGTTGTGGTCTCCTCAAAATTTGGGGGAGAATGGCAAAGTTTTTAAAATTGTAAGCAATAGAATTAAGCTCAGTAGGGGAAACCACAAGAAGGAGAGCAAAAGAAGCAGCAGAATAGATCTGGAGGGCTTGGTTGTGGTCTTGGATAGTGCAAAAACAAAAAGCAAGTTCAAAGACAAGGATTTTAAAGAAAAATTCAAAGTAACAATAGATATTATATTGAAATTTAACTGAAATTTAGGTTCAAATGCTATTTTTGTGAACAAAAGTGAAAACAGAATAGAACTATATGCCAGAGCTTCCGCTGAGGGTCCCAGAAGAGTTACCGGGTTTGAAACGGGAGGGTATTAGGTAAACTTCAAGGAAAAGATTAACACTTTAATCTTATAGATATTAGGGACTCAAAACTAAGTTTCAGTCCAATTAAATGATTAAAATTAAGTACAACAAATCCAAACTTTTAATAAAATGGACAATAGACAAGCAGGGGACTGAAAGTCCCCTTGCTTGTGTAAAAGGGAGTGTGCTGCAAGGGAAGGGGTCACATGACTACAGGGCTTGAATCTGTTTTGGGTGTGAGAGAAATTTTGCAGGTCAGGGCCAGGGAGACTGGAGGGTTTCATCTTTTTTTCCGCGGTACTGCCTGATTGGCTGGAGGGCTTTCAGGGACTTGGAATTTACTTGAGCTTTTGGGTGTCAATGTGACAACAAACAATTGGTTGGATCTGATAGTTTTTAAAAGTGGGCGACACCAGGCCAGCAAGTAGTCCAAATCAATTAATGTTTCTTCCCAGGATGGAAAACCAGAACCAGGGGGTCTGTAGGGTAGGCCAGAAAAAATATTTCATTGACAGTATGAGCTAGATCTCCTAGAGAGTTAAGTGGCTTGGCTGTAATTTTTAGGCCTTTTTTGGTGCGGCGGGGAAAAACGGTTTGATCCAAGGCCAAAGGTGGCAGTAAATTTACAACAAGACAGTTCCCTTCTCTGTGAGAATGAGGAATGTCCAGGTTAAGCTCTCTGGGTCAATCATGGTAGGGCTCAGCCACAATGTAATTGCTGGCCTTGACTTGCTTTGTCACAATTGTCCCTACATCAAATGGAATACATCTGTTATCACCCTCAATAGAAATGGGGTGAGCTTTCAGATCTATCCTGTCATAATGAGCAAGCTACTTCACAATATGGTGTTTGTCAGAATAACAGAGACAGGCTTGTTGTTGTGAATTTGGCCTTGGACGTCTTGGGGATTGACATCTATAGTGCTAGCTTTGGAGAGTATGGCTTCAGGCCTATACACAAATTAGTACAAGTCTTAAATACTCTGAAGTCTTTACCCTTAAATCTAAGGTAATAACTAAGTAGAGTGTAAAAGCAAGTAAATAATGTGTGAAAGTATAAAAGTATATGTTTATTTAGAAAGAAGGGAAATTTATATACTATACTGGCTGCACAATAGATGCAGGAGTGTTATTAACACCTGCACCATTATCAGGAACATTACAGGATCTTCTGGTGTCCACCAGGCTCTTGCATCCATGTTTTTTCCATCTTGGGATGATACAGATAACCTGACAGAGAAGATTGGATGCACATTACCCCAGAGTGGCTACAGCTTGCAGCTGCTCATTACAGAAGCTGCTTTCAGTTCCCAAACTCAATCCAACTGGATGTAACAGGTTGGCCAAATCATCGTAACATCCAAGATACAATTGGAATTGCAAATCCGTCAGATCCAACGGATTCAAGTGCAAATCAATTAGCCTTGACTACCAGGATTAATTCCACTAATAGCCTGGACCATTCTAATATGCACCTAATTTACAAAATTTCCCACCACTAGAATGTTCAAAGGTTATAAATAGAGGGTACTGGACTCAAGGGCTGCATATGTCAGGTAATTATTCCAATAATGCCTTTTTCACTGTATATTGCCTTATTCCTTTCTTTCTCTGTGATCTGGACAGCAACTCATGGCATTTTTAATTGGGTTTTCTTTTTCTGGATTGTTGTCCTAAAGGGGGTTTACTCATAAGTACTAGGAGCAGCACACATGTATTGAGTGTATACTCTAGTAATCAAGTGGCCAGTATTTGGATCCTTAGTATAGTTCTCAGGATTCATTTTCTGGTTGGCCTTAATAGGCCCTTGCCATAGCATGACAAGAGTGTTCTCACATCTGTACTCTCTATTACTATAGAAGTATACAGCATCACCCACCTTGTACAAGGAGAAGGTAGGATGGCTATTTAAGTGTGGTCTACATCCTTCTTCTTGATGTTCAACTTGGCATGATAGGCTTCAGCCTCAATATTGATCAAGACCTGGGGCAACTTCTGGAGTTAGGCTTCTGGGGTGACAGACGGTCTAGGCTTCATCAGGGAGAGCAGGTAGCAAGGCAAGTCAGGTGGCCATCTATGGGAGAGTTAAAGGAGTGGCTTTTCAGCAGTTCTGCAGTACCAAATGTCAAGTACCATGGAAGGATGATAGAGCAATCCATTACATGCATTTGTGGTCTTGTTGTTGTGGGAGGTCATCAATTCCTGATAGTGATCCTGTTTGAATAGCGCTATTTGTATGGAAACACGTCCTGTGGGTCCTTGATCAACAATCACTGAGTCCAGTTGCAAGGGGGAGCATATGTTAGCTATCCATAAGTACTTGTATTCTATGAATAGACAGTCATCTTTTACATTTGCACTCACCAAATAGTTCTCTAGAGCAGAATGTGCTGTGATGATCTCCTCCCCTCACAAAGACAGGTCAGTCAATGGGTTAAAGTAGATCTCATTATGTACAAAAACAACAAGGACAATGACTGGCAGTCTTGAGAGTCAGTCTTCCTTTTGTGTTGCATTACCAGAATAGTACAAGGCAATCTTCTCATCTGGATCTGCTTCAGTAGGGAGGCGTTCTCTTCCAACCATAGGATAGCTTCAATGATAGAAGTTTGGAACTTCAGAGCAATGACTAATGGAGAGTTCATAGCTACTCTCTTGTTGTTGAGACAGTACATAATCCATGTCTGTGAGGATGAGAATGTTATGTTCAATATAAGTCTTGAGGAGGATAAGATATAAGAAAGAAGCACACATCATTGTTCTCTTCAGTTCATTAAGGGCAACTTGGAAGGCAGCAGAGGTAATGATCAATCCAAGCTTCATACAGATGAACTGTATCACCTCTTCTTCAATGTGAATGATGCACTTCTCCTGGACCTCAGAAGGCAAGCATGGTTTCCAGTAGAAATGCTTCTGTAACTGAGCAAGGGTCTTTTGTATTCCTCCATGTCCTGGAGCTTTGTGTGAGGCAACTACAGAGTTTTTTCTGAGTGAGAGGCATAAATATGGCAACCAGTTATCCTTGTAGAGCTTAAAGAGTTGACCATCTTTAACTTTGGTGTCCACAGAAAGCTTCCAAAGAACACTTTGGATTTCAGTGGGCTCTTCCTCCCACAAAAGTTGATCAACCAGTAGTTTGTCATAAAGCTCATCAGCAATAGAGGACACAAGGGCAACAGTAGACAGAGGTAAGTCCTGGGGCTCTTGCATCTCATCAGGGTGGAGAAGTTCAGCCTTGGAGTCTTTTTTTGCAATGGGGTAGAGCAAGAAGAGGGATGAAAGAAGATCCATGTGAGTTGGTGCCAGGATCTTCAGGAGGTAAAGGTTCAGGCGGAGAAAAGGGAGGTACTGCTATCTTTTCAACCAATGATTCTTTCTCAACTTGGCTGATTGGAAATACCACTGATTATGCTTCTTGAAGATATTGCTCAGTCTCTTCATCTTTGCTACAGTCCTCAGAGGACAAGGGAATCAATTATTGGTCCTTATCTTGGCTGCATCTTATCTCTTCTGGCTCTGTTAGAGAAGGTAATTCATCATCCTTAAAGCCTCCCATGTCATTGGAACATAATTTTGCTCTATTCATATCAACTTTAGCACAGGATTGATGATATTCACTAGGAAAGTGTCCAGGTTGGATATATTCATCTGTGATACAAGGGGAAGAGAATTTTCCAGGATCGACTTCAGTCAGGGCAAGGCTTCCAAAAGATTCCAAGTGATACTCTTTAGAAAGGCATTTATCTTCAATTCCTTTTCTTGAACAGGATTTGTTGAGAGGCTGTATGATGAAGCTTGGTTCTTCAGGAGGCAAGGATTTTGGTAGAGAAAGGAGAGTACTGTTACATTTTCAGCCAAGGATCTGTACTCAACTTGGCTGATTAGTAGTTCTACTACTTTCTCTTCTTGTGAAGCCTCATCATCTTCAGAGACTTTCTCATCTTTGAAGCAATCTCCAGCTCCAATAGGGAAGGGCTTGTCAGTTCCAGGATCTTCAGGAGGCAAAGGTTCAGGCAGAGAGAGATGAGGCTTTTTGAAGGTATGAAGTCCAACTATCTCAACTTCATGGAGGACAACATCATCATCCTTAGCTGAATCTCCACCTCTGATATTGTGATCAACAGGAGAGGGTTTCAACCAATCCAGATAAATTAATGCTATAGGTGCAGCCAAGGATGTACCTTTATCCTTGCTGATTAACACCTCCATGGAATTTACTTCATGGTCCAAATACTGTTTCTTCTCACTGTACTCTTCATGGATGATTGGTGATTTGGTGGGCTCCACTTCAGTAAGATATTCTTTAGGCTCAAAGAAATTCTCTAAAAATTCCACTTGATCCTTTTCTGCAAGATATTGAGCCTCACTAATTTGAGTGACTTCACAATCCAAAGAATCAGGATGTTTAACCTTGTTTGATGATCCAGAAATAGGAGTATTGGGTGACTCAGGGCTATTTCTAGAACCATTAGAGTTTTCAAAAAGCATCCAAGTGGCAGTCCTGAGGTGTGATAGTGCTTCTCAAACCATTGAGGGGGCTGGCTTTGGTACAACCTTGTGGGGAGTGGAGCTTTTGCTTTATCACTCTTTGGAGGTACTGATAAGAGTAACTGAAGCCAAGGTAGGGCATAATAGTATTAAAGGAATTTTGACACAAGCTGTTGAGCAGAATTTTATTTCCTGCTCCTCAGTATAACCAACAGTCAAGGTTTTCACTTTATCCAAGAAGGCAAGTACATCTTCACCAAAGTAAAAGTCAGGAAGAGAGCTATTCCCTCTCAGGGCTGAAACAGGACTACAGCAGGGGTGTCCTGCAGGTTTGGCGTATCTGGTAGGATACATATTGGAGTGAGCACCAATGTTGTGAATTTGGCCTTGGACGTCTTGGGGATTGATGTCTATAGTGCTAGCTTTGAAGAGTATGGCTTCAGGCCTATACACAAATTAGTACAAGTCTTAAAAACTCTGAAGTCTTTATCCTTAAATCTAAGGTAACAACTAAGTAGAGTGTAAAAGCAAGTAAATAATGTGTGAAAGTATAAAAGTATATGTTTATTTAGAAAGAAGGGAAGTTTATATACTATACTGGCTGCACAATGGATGCAGGAGTGTTATTAACACCTGCACTATTATCAGGAACATTACAGGATCTTCTGGTGTCCACCAGGCTCTTGCATCCATGTTTTTTCCATCTTGGGATGATCCAGACAATCTGACAGAGAAGAGTGGATGCGCATTACCCCAGAGTGGCTGCAGCTTGCAGCTGCCCATTACAGAATCTGCTTTCAGTTCCCAAAATTGATCCAACTGGATGTAACAGGTCTTCCAAATCATTGTAACATCCAAGATACAATTGGAATTGCAAATCTGTCAGATCCGATGGATTTAAGTGCAAATCAATTAGCCTTGACTACCAGGATTAATTCCACTGATAGCCTTGATCATTCTAATATGCACCTGATTTACGACACTTTTACAATTTCAAGGGGGGAACTAGAATTCAATCAATGCTCAGTCAAAGTTATCTGTGCCTAACTATCTTTGGCCCCTCCCTTGACAACCTTACCTTCACCAGCGCTTGCCACACTCCTTGAGGAGTATAAGGACGTTTTCAGAGAAACACTCAAACAAATACCTCCTCCCTGGGAGATCCATCACGCTGTACAACTCCAAAGATTGTTACCTAAGGTACACCCCTTATACTGTCCCACACCAAAAGAAGAGAGACCCTCCGCCAGCACCTTGTGGAAGCGCTTGACAAGGGCTTCACTCACCTCTTGCTCTCTCCATACAGGGCGGCTGTCTTCTTTGTAGCCAAGAAGGACAATTCCCTTTGTCTGGTCACAGACTACCGCGCCCTAAATGAGGTGACAGTTAAAAAAAGTACCCACTGCCGTTGATTGAAAAGCTGTTTGACACACTTTAGGGTGAAAAGGTCTTTAGCACGATTGATCTTGCTGTGGGGTACAACCAGGTCCGCATTGCTCCAGGGGATGAGATCAAAATTTCTTCCATATATTCTACAGGTTGTTTGAATGTCAGGTCATGAACTTTGGAATGACCAACTCTCCCTCCACCTTTGCTATGTTGATTAACAAAGCATTCAAGGATCTGATTGGAAAGTGTGTCATTGTGTACCTTTACAACATCAGTGTCTTCAGTCAAGATCAAACCACACCTCCAACACCTCCATGCTGTCCTTGACACCCTCCAAACCAACCAGAGAAGACCAAGCCTTCCAAATTCAAGTTACTCAGATCAGAGCTCCTATTCCTTGAGCACACCATCTCTGCCCAGGGGATAAAGCCCAACTCTGCCAAAATCAAGGCAATCACAAGCATGCCACCCCCACTGATGTGGGCCAGGTGTGTACATTCTTAGGCATGGTTGCCTACATGCACAAGTTCATTCTCAATTGCAGGGAACTAATTTCACCTCTCACTGAGCTCCTCAATACCAAACAGCGCTTTCACTAGACCCCTGCCAGAGACCAAGCCTTTGAGACATTGAAGCAGAGACTTACAGCTGCAACTGTATTGCAGTTCCCCAATCAGAACTTCCAGTACAAACTTGAGACTGACGCCTCTGACAGAACCATAGGGGGTGTGCTATGGGTGGAAACTGAAAAAGGCGTCTTCCTCCCTGTAGCATACAAGTCCAGAAAGCTCACTGACTCAGAGCAATGTTACCCTATACACAATAAAGAATTGGCGACAATTGTGCACTGTGTTGAGAAATGGTGCTGTTACCTGGAAGGGGCAACCTTTCCACCCCTTGTCCTGACAGATCACAAGTCAATTCAGTACTCCAACACACAGTTTCACTTGAAATGCCACCAAGCAGCTGGGTCAAGCATCTATCCCCTATCAGCTGCGCATTGAGTAAAAGCCTGGGAAAGAACTTGTCACAGCTGACGCCCTCTCACAACTCTACATAGAGTCCATCACCAGGGATGATGGCCTGGATCCTGGCTGGCCAATGTTGTACCTCTGTCCTGAAGCAACCCGTCACAAAGGCCCTAATTCAGTAACCATCTCCAAGCTGAAGGACAATGAAAGTCAGTTCACCACCAATGCTGGCAACATCTGCTGCTGGGCAGAGACAGGTGAGAAGACACCTTACATCCACACCACACTATGAGGCGACACAATATTGAATTACCACTGCACCTTGGGTCACATCAGAGGACACAACCTCTTTGAGATAATGAAACAAAAGGTTTGGTGGTCACGTATGCGCCAAGATATCTTGGATCTCCTCAAAACATGTGTGCTATGAAAAAAGAATATGTTCAAACCTGCACCCCCAAGTCTGTCCTGCCCATCAAGGCCATGGAACCCTTCAAACAAGGGGCCCTTGATGTGGTTGGGCCCCTCCCTGAAGACAGACTGGGAAAGAAGTAAATCATAACTGCCATTAACTAATTCACTCATTGGCCAGTGGCCTGGGCAACAACTTACTCACACTGCCACCACAATCACCTGCTTCATTGGCAAGAAAATTGTGGCCTGCTTTGGGTGGCCCAAACGTCTCATCACAGATGGTGGCCCCAAACTTGTTGGACAGGTCATGAAGGTGTACTATGCCAATAATGCCCTCCAACAGATAGTTACCACTCCCTACCATCCACAAGCCAATGGGTGCGTAGAGAAATTAAACAGCTCACTGGTCCAACTGATCACCAAGCTCTCACAGGAGCACCCCAATACCACATGGACTGAAAACTTGCCCACTGCTCTACTTATTTCACAAGCAAGAATCAACCAAGGCACCAGGTTCAGCCCAAGCGCTTTGGCCTTTGGAACACCTGAAGGTCTGACAGAGGTTGAACAGGGGAAGTTAGAGTCTACAGTTCCTAGAAAGCCCCCCTTTTGACAACTCCATCCCTAAAAACAATGGCGTGCCAAAGCCTGCAAGATTAAATACAAACAAATTGAAGGAGGGACAAAGCACCTTGAAGCCAGGTACACTATAGGTGACCCCGTCTACACTCTCAACCCCAATTTGGCCAAGTTGGAACCCAACCACCTAGGGCCCTTCAAGATAGTCGTGGTCTATGACAATCACACCCATCAGCTTGAAGATGCCCAAGGAAACACCAAGATGCTCACCACAATTGCTTGCGCCCCTGCTACGCCATCCGCACACAAAGGTTGTTTGTGCGGACCTTCCCAGATCTTCCGCAGACTCTGATCCTGGTGTCTGACAACAAGCAGGGGGCAAGGGGGGTGTTGCAACCAAGTTTCCAGACTTATATGCCAACATATCTTACAATACACAGGGGGTGCTCAATGAGTCACCCCTTGATGTATCTAACAACATGAACCAATCTGATGGTAATATCAAATTGCAGGCACTTTCTCTTAATTAGGAGCACTACCAATTCAACATGCTGATCCCCGCACAAGTTATTCCTCGCTCCAATCCTTACATGGAACATGCCACCCCCTTGTGGCTGTGTGGCTTTTTCCATATAGTATATTAATCACAATATTCTATAATAAACAATACCTTATTATTATTACTCCTGTCCTTTCTATTGGACTGTTGTCATCCCTGATTCAAATACTGAATCCTAATTGGTTTAGTTGCAACAAAAAGTCATGATACTCATATTTGACTTTCTCATTTTCTTTAAAAGCAATTGCAAATCCTAATAAAGAAAAAGGTATTTTCTCATAAAAATGATTATTTGTCTCTATAGAACCCCACCTGTTTTAAAATTAACTTTATATTTTATTACTATAACACATGAATTATCACAAGATTATTTATATAACTAATATATTCTTTATTTTGATGCTTATAAAACTTTTCATGTAGGTTAATAGATTTCAAATTTTCTTTAATAAATTTAGGTAATGGTAACTTATTTATACTCAAAAAAATTTCTTTAATTTCTAATGATTTTTTCAAGTTGCAGATATTACACATATCAGTTTGTTTTTTGATTTTAATTATGTTATTAGGAATAAGCTTATATAAAGTGAAATAGAAATGTTATTTTTTATTTTCATATCTTCATAAATTTCCTTTTTTTACAATAATGAGTACTTTATTTTAGTTGAGTATTTACTCAATTCTTTTTGTAATTCTTCATAAATCAATCCAGGTGATTTTTTAGTTAATTGAATGGTTGGAAATGAATTTTTAATATATGTTTTAAAATATTTTTTTGTTTTCTTTCTTTACTGAATCATTTTCTCTTTTTTGAATTTAATGATACTTTTTTAGCATTTTTATTTTTTAGAGTTTGAATACTCATTTTTGTCATTTCAAACTCACAATCCCAAAGCTCTTTCAAGCTGTAGCTTGATGTAACCAATGCTCTTAGGGAAAGAAGGTACTTGGCAGGAGATTATGACATTAATTCCTTTAGGTTTTTAAGGAAATCATCTGTCTTGGAATTTTGTATGACAGGTAAGAGGGTACTTTTTCCAAACTCTGTTTTTAATAAGAAATGCTCAAAAAAGCTGTTAAGATCATTGCCAGAAGTAAAAAGAAATGCTTGTTAAAGCATAGAGATTTTTTCTCTCTTAGTAGAAGCTCCCATTGAAAAGAAGGGTTTCATCTGAGAAGCAAACTTGATAGGCTCCATAATTATAGAGATTGGATTTTTTATTTTTGTTTGGGAAGTTCTTGCTTGGAAATAGATGTGCAGTTATCAGAGAGGAGTAAAGGTATGGATTTTAAAGCAAATTTCTGTAAAGTTGATCTATTTAAATACTGTGTTAGCTGAGCTTTTGCATTACAGGCATAAATCCCTAACTGACCCCCACCTGGACTCCTTAATTTATCAGTACTGTAAATTCAGAACCTGAACGTAAAAATGCGGGATTGTAAAATCCTTGGTCCAAATTTCAAACCACTTTTGCAAGCAACTCAGCTGAGTGAAAAATAAAATATTTAATAAAATCAACTTTTTAATTTGAATTTTTTGATCTATTTAAATTTGCAAATTTCAAATCCCTAGAACATATAAATCAACTAAAAAAGACAAAACACAGAAAACAAATGTGGGATACATGAATCAGAAATGCAGGATTCTAATGTACAGCTTGAGATTTCTTGTATGTCAAACAAATTATAGACATCATGTAAAAATTAACAAATATGAAATTTCCGGATTTTCAAATCCAAGAACCAAATTTCAAATCAAAAATAAGTTGAATTTGAAATAAATTTAATTTATGGGTGTCTCAAAAAGGATGCTAAAGGATCTAGAGTGGATTTGTGCTAATTCTTTTAGGAATCATAGACATTCTCAAAAATCACTCTATTCCATTTTAGGATGACTAAAATTTAGATGCTTGATACAAAGTAGATTTTAAAAAACGCTAATAAAAAATAGAATTATATATTACAATTTATTTTTATCAAGTTGCCTTTTCCTTGGTGTGTTGATATTTCATTTGCTGTTGATAATTGTTAAGAATGACAATTTGGATGCTCCTAAATCTCAAAATACAGAATCAGAGTCAAACCCTGGACAAAACCCTTTGCGGAACGCCAGACTCATAGGCTGGGAACACAATAATCCACTACTAATTGATGAAGTTGCTGCCACCCCGCCAGGACCCAAACCCTTAGCTGCCCTGTAGGATTCTGCAAGCAAACCGCCAGTGCAAGATGCCGGGAATTTCCCCAAGGTGCCAACACCTGATACCAGTGGTTTACCCAGTGAAATAGACAAATTTTTCCCTGAAAGTTATTCCAAACTTCCCCAAAGTCCTGAGGAAGGCACTGAACCCAAAGAGACACCCAATACCTGAATCAATAAACAGAAGGATTTGAAGTCTTCTCACCCCAAAGCAGCCAGTGGCAAACCACCAGTGCCAAGCGCCACACTGCCACTGAGACACCTGATGCCAACCCGCCCAAGCCCAGAAACCCAACCAGGTAGTAAAGCCTGGCAGCGTGGTATAAATACCTGCCAGGCCAAGATCAACCCCCATTGTCATTTTTAAATAAAGGTTATGAGATATTGGTTTCCCCAACTATTGCCATATTTTATTCTTGCCATCTTCCAGTTAACCCCAAGATTGTCTGCCTCCCACCAGCCCGCCAGCTATGTACACCCACCAGGTGCCCCCTTTGGTCCTGTTCATTTCATAGAGTACCCCTTAAAGCCTGGGTACAAGGACTATACCGCCAACAACATACTAGCCTGGGATCCCTTGGCTAGAACTACCAAGTTAACCAGATACAACCAAGAAGGCCCTTGGTACGTTACCAAACCCTGCCTGTTCAGAGATAAATACAACTTCCTTCCTGCCTACCAAACAGACATGGAACCGCCTGTCACCCCCAGACCAATGCCTGCCTCTGCCGCCAAGCTCCCACTGGACCATACCAACAAGCTTTTTGGAATTGTATATATTACTCTCACAGGAGTAATAGATACTATTGTCCCAGCTGCCAGTCTGTGGTCGTGGGTGGGCAAGTCAATGTCCTACCATTAAGTTAGCACCAATCCTTTGGTGGGCTCTGCCCACCCAGTCTGCAACCCACCAGTTCCCAAACACTAGCAAGCCGGCCAAACAGAGTTGGTTCCTTGACAATAATGTACTTTCCTTTAATTGGATAGTTTCACCTCCAGTTGCCTTGGCAATAGGAAATTAAGTTACCTCCCCAAGACTGGCTGTGGTTGCAGAGGCAACTTGATTTCCTATTGCCAAGGCAACTGGAGGTAGAACTATCCAATTAAATGAAAGCAAATTATCAACAGCAAATGAACTATCAACACACCAAGGAAAAGGTAACATGATAATAATAGATTATAATATATAATTCTATTTTTTATTAACGTTTTTTAAAATCTACTTTAATCAAGCATCTAAATTTTAGCTGCCCTAAAATGGAATAGGATGATTTTTGAGAATGCCTATGATTCCTAAAAGAATTAGCACAAATCCACTCTAAATCCTTTAGCATCCTTTTTGAGACACCCATAAATTATATTTATTTTGAATTCACCTCATTCTTGATTTGAAATTTGGTTCTTGGATTTGACAATCCCGCAATTTCAGATTTGTTAATTTTTACATGATGTCTATGGTTTGTTTGACATACAATAAATCTCAAATTGTACTTTGGAATCCTGCATTTCTGATTCATGTATCCTGGATTTGTTTTCTCTGTTTTGTCTTTTGTTAGTTGAGTTATATGCTCTAGGGATTCAAAATTTGCCAATTTAAATAAATCAAAAAAGTCAAATTTAATTTGTTGATTTTTACCAAGTATTTTATTTTTCACTCAGCTGAGTTACCCACAAAAGTGATTTGAAATTTGGACCAAGAATTTGACAATCCCGCATTTTTATGTTCAGGTTCTAAATTTACAGTATCACCCCTGAAGTCTGATAGCATTGTTTATTTACCCCTTTTTATATTCTGGTTAACTGTCAATATCTCAGCAGATAGTGCTTCAATCTTGCGCAAACTAGTATCATTAGAAAGCCTTTAATCTTAGCTTTTGGAAAGGTGCTGTGATTTTATATTCCAATACCAATTTGATAACTTGAAGGGGCTTTGAATGTAAGCTTATGAAAATATTATTTGGAATAAGATATGCTAATTAACTCTTAAAGTATGATGTTTTGATAAGTAAATTATTTTTATAGTATAAATCAATATTTAGCTTTCTTTTAATAAACAACTCAAAAGCCTTTTATCTTAAATAAAATTAAGTCTATTATAACTTTGAACAGTTTTTAAAAAATGAACTTTAACTATCTTAAATATATCAAGTTAAAACTTTTATTTTTAATCACATATTCTTATACACTTATATAGTTAATTATATATATTATTATTATTATTGATGAAAAGAATAGCATTATTTTTATCATTTAGTTTAGGTAAATTTTATCTCTCAAAAGTTTAATTGATTAAACCAAGATTTTGCATGTTGTTTTTGTTTGAATTTTTATTTATTTATATTATCTCTAGCCTACAGCAAAAAATATGATTTTTATAAATAGCCCAATAAAGCTATTTTATTAATGGTAATTTCTTGAAATTTTTAAGTGAAACCATAGTCTCTTATTAATTCTTATTATATATTTTTCTATAAAATTTGAATTAAGAATAAATTGCTTATGCTAAATAAAATCATTAAAATTTCAATAAGATTTTATGGTTTTCATTTAAATTTTGGTTTTAATTTTTAATACTTATACCAGATTTTTGCATAATTTAACTCTAAACCTATTAATATTTATTTATTAAATGTGTAAAAAAGCTATTTGCCCTCTTTTTAAAAAGAGGGATTCAAAAATTATTCTAGTTTTATTTAAATCTTTTTAAAAAAGATAATATTTTAGGTAACAATTTGATTTCCAACAAAACTTATAATACCAGTTTTTTATCATATAATAATATTGATTTTTTAGAATGATGGCGTTTTGTGTTAATCAGGAGTCAAGAAATAATGGTATCTGAAATAAGATTTTTACCAGCTTTTAATATAGTTTATTTCAGCTGTAAGTAGAGAATGCTTAATTTAATATAGGTTTTTATATTATAAGGATTAAATAAGATTTATTTTGATAAAAGTGTTGTGATTATTTTGTCAAAACAGCAAGCCCAACCTGCCAACAAGGTTTTGAGTAAGCGGGTTTGTGACCCGCAACCCAATTATCCAGTCACTTGAAGCCAGACTAGGAAGTCAACTCAAATTTCTAAATCTAACAACATGAACAGATGATGACCCCTATGATGGATACCTTGTTTTGGCGCATGACTCATTACTAGGATCAAGCCACACCCATTCACCATACAAACCATGTGATCAACACTATCATGTGCATGTTATCCATGACTCACATTAGCTATATAATCAATATCTCTCAATAAAGAATGTTATCTAGTTTCTAAATATTTCCCCCTTGTTACAAAAGTAACAGTTTTGAGGCCCTGTGCAGGAATTGAACCCGCTCCTAGCCACCAGGTGGGGCTAGCAGGCGGGGGAGATTTGCCAGCACCTGGATTTTTGCTTTTTGAAGCAAATCCAGGTGCAGAAACCATTCCTGCCCTGGTGGTAACTGAGGCCCGCTTTGGGCCCCAAAAGCTATGCCCAAGCCTTGGTAGGTTTGACTGGGCCTGGGAGGCTATTTTTAGCTGCCCAGTAAACCCAGACTAAGCCCACCCTCCATTAAGTAATTTGGGGTCCCCAATTGGGGACCCCTTTTAATCAAGTTCTTTGGGTTCAGGAGAGCCTGTCAAGCCAGTCCAAAAATGGTGATCAAATTGGAAAACCCCCCAAAACTCCAGAAGCCAAACCTTCCAAAATCAATGACCAGCCAAGCCAAGATGGACCATCAAAAAGCCAAACAACTGTTCCTGAAAACCCCAAAAATAACCATGAAGCAGCCAACCAAACAACAGAACCTGAGATGCCAAGCCTTGCCACACAGATAGCATCAGAAGAATACCCAATGGCACCTGCATGTGAGTAAGTATATAAATCAGAAGCACTTGAAAAAGTTCTGTGTTATCATCCTTACCAAATAAAGTTGTTATTAACCTTTGGTTCACCAATCTGTTTCCATACCTATTTTTGATACTCTTCAATCTGCATACACCCAAGCGTCAGTACCCATATATTGGGATAGATAGTCAGACTCCAGTTGACAAAACCAAAGCCTTTGACTACTACTGCCCACCCAACGCTCCCTTTGGCCCTGTGCATTTCACTGAGTATCCTGCCAATCCTTGCCACAAACCCTGGATATTGGAAGACTTGCAGTGGTACACCCGCCTAAACGCTCCCAAGGAGTCCTATCAAATTGTCTGTGATGGCAAAGCAATCACCATCTACCCTTTGATCTTCAACAGGAAGTACAACAATACTGCTGCCTACTTGGTCCCCATGGAACCGCCCCCGGCACCCAAACCAACCATCTCAACCCCCCCACTTCTGACGCCACTTGCCAGAGTAGTCAATTCCTGGGAGTGCTTTACCTTGCACTCACAGGATTGATTGACTCTGCCTTTCCAGCGGCTAGACCTTGAGCTATGGCTGGGAAGGCCCTTTCCTACCTGGTAAAGTTAGGTCCCATCATCTGGTGGGCCATGCCAGTACCTGCTTAAACTCCTTCCTCACCTGCTGGAGCTGCATGGTACTCCTGGTATCCTGACACCCCTTGTAACTCTGCTAAAACAGCACAGTTACAACATTGGTAGCACAGGTAGGTTATCCATCCTACCTTATCTTGGAAAATTCTTTTTGTTGCCTGTACTTGCTGCAGCCAACAAATCATCAATAGAATCATGTCTGGCCTCCCAGCAGACTGGAACCCGTACGTACCTGGTGACAAGGTATCTGATGGGTTTGTCCACTACCAAAATATGCTGATACCCCTTACTGTGTTTAATTCCCTATCTGCCCAAGGGTTCTTCCAGACTCCTGCCGCCATGCTGTGTACAACTGACAGAAATACCATGCCAGCCTATGTAGCCCAAAGACTTTGAAGTGCTGCCCTGGAATCCTTTGCCGGGGCTAATGACAACAACACTGCCACATAGATCTAGTGGCAACAGCGCCCATATTGACACTAAAAATGTTGACAGTGGCCATGTCAACACTTAATGTTGACACTATAGTAAACTGACGACCCGGTTTTACTAAATGTTGTTTCCTGGATGTTGACACTTTTTTAAGTAACAAAATCTTCTTTACCCTGAACATTTTCAAATATAAAAAAGATTTTTAAATACAAAAATATACTAAAATGACTCCAGAGAGTTCAAAACTGCAATATAAAATTTACCATAAGTAATAAGTATAAGGAGAAATAAGCAACTATTTTTCAGTTTACTATGTAAATGACACTCTTTATTATAAAAAAATTTATTCCCATAAAAATTAAAATTCCAATGAACCAAAAATAAAGATATTTAATATATCAAAATAACTAAAAAATAAAAGAAAATTTTGATTTTAATTTATTATACTTTACATAAGCATAACTGAAAATATCTCATGCCTTAAAGAAAAATTAACAAAATATAAGATTTTTATACAAAACCACATTGAAACTGTATCTTAAACTTTTCATTTATACTTAAAAAGATTAGTACTATTCAAAAAATTAAAAAATTAAAAGTTTAAAAGTAAAAATCTTATAGGCAAAGCAAAGTTTATTTGGCTAATTAAAGCCACCAGCAAGAGCAGTGGCAAAATCTTCAAGGTACTTCTTAATCTCTGCCATCTTAACCTTTTCTTGACCACTTTCTGCACATCCTCCTGGTAGTCTTGCTCATTGGACTTTTGCTTCTTGGGGGCCACCTGATTGGCCAGGTTGCAGAACTTGGAGACAGTCCAGGCCTGCTCCTCCTGTAGCTTAGAGAAGAACTTGTTATATTTGGGGTTGGTCCCAAACTTCACCTTCAGGTGCTTATTCCAAACCTCAAGGCTAGAGGTGGTCTTCATCTCCCCCTTGAGGCAGGCGCCTTGGCAGTTCCAAGGGGCAGTGGCCCTGCTCTTACCTCCCTGGGCAGTCATCTTGTTGCCTACCCATTGGCGCTCAAAGTAATCCAGGTAGCCCTTGAAGATGGTGGAGTGCTTCTTGATGTAAGCATCCTCCAGGAGGGCCTCAAAGCCAAGCCCAGTATGCTCTGGGCGCACAAAAGCCAAGGCAGCAAACTGAGTCAGGGCAAAGCGGCACTTCCCCTTACTATTGTTAAGATACTTCTCAAAAAGGTCCTTCTCACTATTGAGATTCTTGACAAGGGCCTGCCAAAAATGGAAGAAGCAGCCCTGGACTTCTCCATCAAAGGTAGCCTTGAAGGCTCTGAACTGAGCCTGCTCAAAGTCCATTATGATAACCTGTGGCCCAAGTGAGCGTGCATGAGCTAGCTGCTCAGCAGCTATGGTGGACTCATCCTTCTGAGCGGAGGAGGGATTTGCCCTTGTGGCATTAGTGAGAGGGGGAGCTGGTTGGTGGGAAGGGAGCTCAAAGCATCCCGGAAAATCTTGAAGGCTCTGGTGTAGACTTCAGTATTGGCACCAGGAAGGAGAAAGAACACAAGAGGGATAACCTGGTCATTAAACTGCTCATGCAGGACCCAAAGCTGCTTGAATAGGGAGGGGCAGTAGCAAATGTGCTGTCGCACAGCCAGGTGGTAGCAGTGTTCAGCTGCTCCAGGTTTTGGATTGTGGTGTAGGCTATAATCTTATCCTCCACCTCCTGCCCATTGTCATGCAGCAGGAACATCTCATCATCCTCCGTCTTCTTGAGGGCATCTGTGAGGATAAGGTCCTTGATGCTGGTGGAACTCTTGGCCAGGGGATTGGAGGCTTGACGCCTATCACTTACAAACTTGACCAACTAATTGTGAGTTAGAACCCTCTTCAGGTTGGTTGGGGAGAGGTACTTGCAAGCAAGCACGGCCAGCTGGGTGGCAGAAAGATCTTTGGAGGTGGGCATCACCTGCACCAGATACCACTTGAGAAGGCAGGCTATGGCAGTGTTAGGCATGATACAGGTATGCTCACCCTTGATGGTTTGGCCAGGTCCCAGCGCTCAGTGTTGAGCCGCACTGGGCAGGAGCGGTCCTTGCAGGTGTAATGCCAGCTCTTGAAGCCCCAGTTGGCATTGTTGCAGCTGAAGATATACCCATAGGCCACCATGGCTGGCCCACCCTTTACACTCATGATTGGGAAGTATTTGGGCAAGGAGGAGGGAACCTTGAATTTGCCATCAATATTTCAGATGTTGTGGGCCAAAAGAGGGTCCCAAGGGCCAGCAGGAGTATAGCAGAAGCCAGGGAAGTAATTGGGTTGGGGCTTTGAATCATCCTCAGATGAGCTTGAAGGGGGGAGTTTGGTGGGGGAAGCAGAAGGGGGCTTATTGTGGTGCTCCTCATGTGCAAGGGACTTATCTTTGAGTGGAGTCTTTTTTCCTTGCCGCTTCTTCTTGGTTGGCTCCTTGTCAGAAGCCAAGTTGTAAAAACTGTGCTCTGTAAGAGAGCCATCAGTCTCCTCTCCCCCAGTGAAGTTTGCAGGGCTCTTCTCAGGAAAGGGCTCAGGGGAGGGCTTTGGGGATGGTTTGGGGATGGCCTTCTTTGATGAGACAGGCTTCTTTTTGCTGGGTTTGGTTGGCTTTGAAGGACACTTGGTTCCTTTGGGCTGTTTGAAAGTGTTTTTGTCCTAAAATAATAAGTAAAATGGTTTAAAATAAAGCAATACAAGTAAAAAACAAACAAAACAACTTAAAAAGCATAATATATAAAAAGTAAATCTTAGATGGTTTTTCTTGGCATTTAAAAGTTAAAAAATATGTATAGTTTTTATTTTATTATAGTTATAAATAAAAAATTAAAAGTTAAGAGAAATGTTCAAAAGTATTATATTTAGATGTAGATTTTATTTTAATATTGAAAAATATAAAAGAGGAAAGTTAAAAATACAACATATCAAAAAGTGAGTAGTTTTTATTATGTAAACCATTTAGTTTTATATGTGAGAACTGAAAAGCGTCAACATTATGAGTGACAATTAGTAAAAAAAGCCGAATTCTCACTATCAATTAAAAAAATTGTAGATTTATTTTTGGCAAAATTGCACTGTCAACATTTTTTTGAAAATTTACTATGTTTTTTCATAGTACACTTAATTAAATTTAAGCGGGCTAGCAAAAATTAACCGTTTTCTGTGTGTTTTTGTTCACATATAAAAATTAAAAAAAACAAGTAAAAATAAGTAAAAAAAGTATCAAGGTTCTTTATTTCTTTATTAAAAATTATATTTTAGGGTGGTAATATGATATTTTACTATTGCATTTATATGAAGTTGTTAAGAAGTTGTATTCAAGTATTGAAAAGGGTAAAGTGTCAACAACATCACTTACAACATTCTTTATATGAGGTGGCATATTAATCTAGGCTTAATTGCGCCACTCTAATTTGCTTAACTCTACTCCGGGGGATGATCATAAGCAAATAAACGACATTTACAAGTGTTGACATTATTTTTAATAATAAATTCTATAGTAACTTACATAGTAACTCACACTTAAATTATTGGATCACCGTTAGCCACCAATCCACTTAATATATTAAAGCTGTAATAAGTATCACATAAATATTTATAACATGAATATTTCAACAATCAAATGTATGTGCACTGTCTTTTTCAATATAATATTTAATAAAAAAAATTTTAAATGCACACTTTTTTTACTGTAGACGCTTCAGTTTTGTTATTAAAATAAGTTTGGCTTAAAAAGTGTTGACATTGACACTTTTACGTCGTGAAAACAAATAAAAAATAAACTAATTTTTATTAGTAAAAGTAAAGGAATAATCAGGTTAAATTGAGTTTTTTATAAAGCTTAATATTAATTTTTTTCAAGATGGCCACAGTTTTGTCATGTTTTCTGGGTTCACACCCCTGAATACTTTAAAAAAAAGAATTAAGCTAGCACAACTAGCAAAAAACATATGAGATTTAGAGTTTTGAGTTGACAGTGGCCATGTTGACAAAGTGTCAACATGGGCGCTGTTGCTGATCTAGTCAACCCAGAGTAAAAAGCCCAAATAAAAAGCCCACAGCATTTCTGGATTGCAGAAATCTTGATCCAACTGACTCACAGCGCTGGCACCTGGTGCAACAAGTGGCACAAAGAACATATGGGTCATTATTTGTTAGATTAATCTGTTTCCTATTAACTGTGCTACTTAAAACTTTAAAATTTTGTTTTAATTTTCTTATCAATAAATTTAAATAATTACAACAATTTTATCAAAATAAATCTTATTTAATCCTTATAATATAAAAACCTATATTAAATTAATCATTTTCTACTTACAGCTAAATTAAACTGTATTAAAAGCTAGTAACAATCTTATTTCATATACCATTATTTCTTGAAAGCTGATTAGTACAAAATGACATCATTCTAAAAAGAGCAACCTAAAAATACAATAAAAACTGATATGATGCTTTTTGTTGGAAATCAAATTATTGCCTAAAATCTTAGCTTTTTTAAAATATTTAATTTAAAATATAATCATTTTCAAATCCCTCTTTTTAAAAAGAGGACAGATAGCTTTTTTGCATATTTAATAAATATTAAATAATTTTGGATTTTTTAAAAAAAATCTAGTAAAAAGTCAAAAAAAAACTAAAACTAAAATTAAAACTGAACTTTTATTGAAATTTCAGTGATCTCATTTAGCATAAGTAATTTATTCTTAAGTTAGATTTTATAGAAAATATATAAGAAGAACTTATAAGAGAGTAAAAGTTTTTCTTTTCAAAATTTTAAGTATTTAATATTAATAAAATAGCTTTATACAACTATTTAATAAAATTATATTTTTATACTGTATGCTAGAGATAATATGTATAAAAAATTCAAACATAAAAAAGAATGTATCAAAATCTTGCTTTATTTAATTAAATTTTATAAAGGTTAAAATTTATTTGAACTAAATGGAAAATGATCTTAGTCATTGTATCTATAAAAATAAGATACAAATTTAATTATACAAGCAAATATTTATATGTGATTAGAAAAACATTTTTGTTTTGATAGATTTAAAACATATAAAGTTCATTTTTAAGAACTGTTAAAGGTTATAATAAACTTAAGTTTATTTAAAAAAGGTTTTTGAGTTGGTTAGTAAAAGTAAGCTAAATAATGATTTATACTTTAAATTTAGTTTATTGATTAAAATATCATACTTTAAGAGTTAATTAGCATATTTTATTTCAAATAATAATTTTATTAGCTTACATTCAAAGCCACTTCAAGATACTAAATCGGTATTGAAATATAAAGTTGCAGCTCAATTCTGAAAGCTGAGATTAAGGGCTTTCTAATGATACTAGTTTGAGCGAGATTGAAGTACTATTCGTGAAAAATATCAACAGTTAACCAGAATATAAAAAGGGGTAAATAAACAATAATATCAGACTTCAGGGGTGATATTGATAAATTAAGGAGATCAGTTGGGGGTCAGTTGGGGATTTATGCCTGTAGTGCAAAAGCTCAGCTAACATGGTATTTAAACAGCTCAACTTTACAGAAATTTACTTTACAATCCATACCTTTACTACTCTCTGATAACTGCACATCTATTTCCAAGCAAGAACTGCCTGAACCAAGCCAAGGAACCCAACCACTATCATTATGGAACCTATCAAGCTTGCACCTCAAATGACACCCTTCTTCTCACTGGGGGCTTCTACTAAGAGAGAAAGAATCTCTATGCTTAAACAAGCATTCCTTTTTACTGCTGGCAATGATCTTAACAGCTTTGTTGAGCATTTCTTATTAAAAACAGAGTTTGGAAAAAGTACCTTCTTACCTGTCATACAAAATTCTAAGACAGATGATTTCCTTAACAACCTAAAGGAATTGATGTCAGAGTCCCCTGCCAAGCACCTTCCTTCCCTAAGAGCATTGGTTACATCAAGCTACAGTCTGAAAGAGCTTTGGGATTGTGGATTTAAAATGACAAAAAATGAGTATTCATATTCTAAAAAAATAAAAATGCTAAAAAAGCATCATTAAATTCAAAAAATAAAAAAGGAAAAAATGATTCAGTAAAGAAAGAAAACATAAAAAATATTTTAAAACATATATTAAAAAATTCATTTCCAACTAGCCAATTCACTAAAAAATCCCCTGGATTGATTTATGAAGAATTACAAAAAGAGTTGAGTGAATACTCAACTAAAATAAAAAACTCATTATTGAAAACAAAAAAAGAAATTTACAAAGATATGAAAATAAAAAACAATATTTCTATTTCACTTTCCACTTTTTATAAGCTTATTCCTAATAATATAATTAAAAGCAAAAAGCAAACTGATATGTGTAACATTTGCAACTTAAAAAAGTCATTAGAAATGAAGAAAAAGGATTTGAGTTTAAAGAAGTTGCCATTGCCTAAATCTATTAAAGAAAATTTGGAATCTATTGACCTACATGAAAAGTTTTATACGCATCAAAATAAAGAATATATTAGTGATATAAATAATCTTGATAATAATTCATGTGTTATAGTAATAGACTATAAAGAAAACTTTAAAATAGGTGGGGGTCCTATAGAGACAAATAATTGTTTTTATGAGAAAATACCTATTTCTTTATTAGGATTTGCAATTGCTTTTAAAGAAAATGAGAAAATTGAATATGAGTATCATGACTTTTTATCTGAAATTTTATCTCATAACTCTTTGTTTTCAGGTCAGTGTTTGATAAGTCTGCTTAAAAATAATAAATTTAAGAGTATTAAAAATATTAAAGTTTGAACTGATAATGGTAATCATTTCAGATCTTATGAATTCTTATATTATCTTTTTAAAGAGGTACCTAAAATTATAAAAGGAACAATTAAGTTTAATAGATTTGTTGAGTGTCATGGCAAAAGTATTGTTGATGGTCATTTTGGTGTATTATCTAAAATATTTAAACAAAAGGAAAATGAGATGTATATAAAAAATATAAATGATCTCAAAATGGTTTTTGAGAGAGAGGAAGAAAGAAAGGGTCTATATGAGACACTTGTAAATGTTTCAGATGTTTCCCAAAAAATCTTTTTTCACATCTATGATAGAAAATCTAGGCCTAAAAAAGCTGGCTTGAAGTCAAAGCATTTTATGTTAATCTTTCATATTTAATGAAAGATGGTGAGCTGTATGTTTCACCTTTGACATTTGAGGATGTTAAGGAGTACTCCAAAATAAATTATTGTGCAAAGTTCTGCACAGATGACAGAGAAACAAAGAGCTGATACTACTAAAGGATTAGTAGGACATGTTCATGAAGTTGGACGCATAACAAAAACTTATATTTCACATAGGGTAAATAGTCTTTTAAATACAACAACTTTTTTTTCTAAAAATAACTAAGAAATTAATTATATGAGCCAAAGATAGGGTAATAGCAATTATAGCTTTGGGGCTGCTATTACTCTCCCATGCAACTCATATATTTAATTCTTGGCTTATTAAAATAGAAAAAAGGGTTTTAGCAAAAAATACAGCTAATAGAAATAAGATTTATTCTTATTATTTGTATATTTTACACTATTAAACTTTTCTTCAGTAAACTAAGCATTATACTAATGTTCAAAAAACATAAGTTTATTACTTAAATGATACCAAAGAAGTTAAAAGGCTTTGAAATGCTTAAGCTGGCGCCTTGGCTTAATCTAACAAATAATGACCCAAATGAAGCCCTTATTGAGTGTGTCCACAAGGTGCTTGCGGAGGGTTTCATCTTCCTTTGGTATAAGACAATATAATGGTTGTGCTTTAGGTAACAACCCTTGAAGTTGTACAGCGTGCTGGATCTTCTGGGGAGGAGGTTGTTGTTCAAGTTTCTCACTGAATAGATCCTTGTACTCCTCAAGGAGTGTAGCAAGCGCTGGTGGAGGTAGGGAGGTCAAGGGAGGGACCACAGATGATTCAGCGCAGATAACTTTGACTGAGCATTGATTAAAGTCTAGTTCCCCCCTTGAAATTGTATGAGCCTGTCTCTGTTATTCTGAAAAACACAGTATTGTGGAGTAACTTGCTCATTTCTACAGGGTAGATCTGGAATCTCATTCCATTTCTATTGAGGGTGATGACAGAAGTATCCAAATCAATGTAGGGACGGTTGTGCCAAAGCCAGTTGAGCCCAGCAATTACTTTGTGGCTAAGTCCTGCCATGATGGGCCCAGAGAAATTAACCTGGACGTTCTCCATTCTCACATAGAAGGGTACCGTCTTGTGGGTGATTGCAACTCTTCAGGAGTCAGCTACTTGTACTGCTTTGAACCTGCTGGCCACTAAGTCTAATTGTTGAGAGTTGGCAAACGCCTGGTCCACCATAGTGTGGTTAGCCCTGGTATATACCAGTAATTTGCGGGTATTCCCACGGAAACAGAAGGGATAGGACAAGTGTGTTACTTTATTTGAGGAGTGGCTTGCATGCAATACAGGGTCATCACTGTGAGCCTGAAAGACGTCCAGGGTTTTGACCTTGTGAATGTTGTAGTCACAGGGTTTTTTTTGCAAGCAGGGCTTGAGAGGATGGGTCAGGTGGGGTGCAAGGCCTCTTTTTGCTACAACCCCCAGGCTTTCCCCTGATCCTCAATCTGCACTAGCTGAAGCTCCCCTTGCGGGGGCGTTTAGTCCCATTATCCTGCTGACGGGGCTGGCAGCGGCCTACTTGATTGTGGCCATTGTCAGGCGTAGTACGTGGTTGGGATGGAGCTTCACTGATGCAGCAGAAGCCCATTGAGGCCTGGTTGTTAGCCTCCACAATGGCGTTATAGCAGTCATCAATGGAGGTGCAACAACCTATGGGGACCCACTTACAGATATGGGGTTTTAACCCATTGATGATGAGAGTGAGTAGCATTGCATTTCTGTTGATCACAGCTTTGAGGGTGGCAGCAAGAGCTTGTTGCCAGGCGGCAAGGTACTCAGGAACGGAACCAGTTTGTTTGATTGCTAGAAGAGGAGTTCCCACGACAATGGGGGAGAAGGCTTTGCTATAGCAGGACTTGGCGGCGTCTCAGAATGCTGCCCAGGTAACGTCAAGTTCCTGGCTGGTCCAGTTGGTGAACCACACAGCGGCAGGCCCCGTGAGGCAGCCAGACGCAGTGGCAACCCACATGGGCTCAGGAACCTGACAGATGCAAAGGCGGGTTTCAGTAGATTGGAGCCAACTGACAATGTTGGCCCCCTCCACGCCACCAGCAAAGGATTCTAGCTGAAGGTTGAGCATGCGCTGGGACAGATCTGACTGGGGCGGGGTGACACTGGCGTCACAATGCCCAAGGAAGAGCCAATTGTACACGCTGGTGAGAACTAGCTGGTCTTGATAGAGGACGTACCTGTTGGGGATGTCCCCCTTGGGGATTGGCAGGAAGGTCTCTGGTTGGGGAGTAGCCATACAGCCTGTACTCTGTCCTTTCTTGGGGGGAATTTTGTTTTAGGTAGGCCGTAAACCTACTTCTGCTACCACTGTTGCAACTGAACCAATGAGGATTCAGTACTTGGAATTGGGGAAGACAACAGTCCAATAGAAAGGACAGAATAGTAAGAACAAGGTATTGTTTATTTTAGAATATAGTTGTTAATATACTATATGGGGAAAGCCACAAGGCCACAAGGGGGTGGCATGGTGGGGAGTTCCATGTAAGGTTTGGAGCCAAGGAATAACTTGTGCGGGGATCAACAAGTCAAATTGGTAGCACTCCTAATTAGGATGAAGTACCTGCCATTTGATATTGCCATCAGATTAATTCATAACGTTAGACATGTCAAGGGGCAACTTGTTGAGCGCCCCCTGTATATTGTAAGATACATTAGCAGGCAAGGCTGGAGACTCAGTTGCAACAATGACTCACCTTTTCTTTTCCCGCCCCCATTTCTAACTTTATAAGGCCCTCAGATAGCCCCAATAAAGACATCATTGAATAGAACATAACAACCAACTTAACATTCTTAGATTACTTGCAGAGCTCAAATAGAGAAGTTCTGTTGTGTAAGGAGATAATAGTCCTGCTGTGTTCCCCCAGTTGCTGCGCAGCTACTCCAACCTTACCCTTAGAATCCTTGAGCACTGCAATGGTTGTCTTACTAGTGATTGTCATTGCTGGGTAAAAAAAAAGTTTTGCTATATGTACTTTATAACTTATCTATACATGGATACAATGATAGAAGTTCTCTTAATAAAATATTTTAATAGTGATTTCAATATAAAAGAAGGTGATTACGCCATTTTGATTTACGTCACTTTGAATTCCACTGGGTTTCATATCACCCAATTGATTTAATGCGCACAATGGATAGGGAAAAACAAAGGGGAATTATATATGACGCCATGCTACGCTATATTAATTTCCCAGTTGCAATTCTTGTTTTTCACTTTTAAAAATTACATTTTCACGTTAAAAACCATAGTATTAAAAAATGTAAGAAATTCACTGAAACTTTGCAAATATATATATTTTTACCTTCTTTAAACAACTGGGTACTTTTTACTCCCAGTTGTATAAGCTAGTTTTTGAGAAATTCAAGTTTTACTATTTGGCCTGGTTGAGGTAGCTCCAACGTAAATTTGTTAATTTAATATAAAAAATGCTCAAAAACACTATGTTTTTGAGCTATGGCACCTCAATTACGTCACTTCAAAAACCCATTTTCACTGCAAGTTTTCAGTCAAAACTCAAAGTTTTGCATACTTGCGTTACTAAATAAAAAAGTATTTTTACAAGATAAAACATTGAAATTTTGATAGTATATATTTTTAGATCTCCTCTACAATTCTTTGTAAAAAAAATTACTACTTTTATATCAAGAGTTTTCATTTTTATCTTTAAAAACAACCCCCAAAATTCCCATATTTTAATGCTAATTCACTTTTAGATGCCTCCCAAGCCTACCACTAAAGCTGCTCCCAAGGCCTCCAAGGCTTCAAAGTCCAAGATCACTCCTCCCAAGGCCAAGAAGGCCAAAACTACCCCTAAAAAGCAGCCTGCTAAGGGTGAGGCTCCTCCCAAGACACCTACGCCCTCACCAGAGCCTGAGAAAACAAGCCTGACCCCTCCCCACTCTCCTTTTGTTTACTCCCCCTCTGATCCTCAAGAGAAGTTATTCAACTTCAATTGCCATTTTGGCCCCACTTCAGAGCCTGAGGATGAAGAGGAGCCTGAGCATGAGCCTGATGCTTCTGCAGATGATCCAATTGAGCTCTGGGATCTTAACTCAATCCACAATGTATGCAACCAAAATAGCACCTTTGCTGTGCCAACAACGTACCCTATCAGCTATCCAACTATGACTAAGAAAGGGGGTGTTGGCTTTGTCTACAAGGGCTACAGCTTCAGCTGCAACAACAAGAAGAAACCCATCTGTCAACATCACTTCAAATGTGATAATGTTGGCTGTCCAGCTAGACTCACCGTCTATGGGTTCACTTGGTTTAAAGCCCTGACTATTGGGCATGACTGCGCCAAGCCTTTTGACCCTCTTTATCAACTGATCTGCAGGTTTCTTTGCCAGGTGATTCCAACCACAAAGGATCAAACTGCAACTGAGGTTGTCAACAATGCACTCCTTAATCTAAATGATACCCAACTAGCAACTATTGGTGGCGCCTCAAAATTACAGAGATATCTCACTGATCAGATATATTCTCTGAGCACTGAAGGCATCAGTGCAAGCTCCATTGATCAATTGATCATTACCAAGAAGCAAAAACTATCTTGCCATAGGAGAGATTCCTTCTTTACAATGATGGTCAACATGCCCCAGAGTGTATCATCTGCTTTGCCACAAGCCAGGATCTGTGCAACCTTTTAAAATGCAAGATCTGGCTTGCAGATGGAAAATTCTCAACCTGCCCAAAGCTCTTCAGCCAGCTTTGGAATATCCATGGGCAGGTTGATAATCTATTTCTTCCCCTTGTCTTCTTTTTCCTTCCCAACAAGAAGCAGAAAACATATGTCCAGGCACTCACAATTTTAAAGGCCAAACTTGATGAAATCCTCCCAACTATTGAAGAGGAGCCCGAGGAGACTAGAGGCCACAAGAAGAAATCCATCTCCCAAGAAGAAGACGCTCCCACCCCAATCAAGAAAAATCCAGAAAGCTTTCCCTACCATGAATATATGGTAGTGGATTTTGAACAGGCTCAGGCAAATGCCTTTATTTGAGTCTTCAAGAGCTCCCCTCAGGGATGCTACTTCCACTTCTGGAAGGCACTCTGCTGCCGGCTCCAAAAGTGCTCTGAACTTCATGAGCTGGTCTACACTGAAGGCACCAAAGAATCAAAGGACGTTTTTAATTGCTTTGCTGCCCTTGCCCTTGTGTGAAAAGAGGGGACTAATGCCTTTTATGATGCCCTCTTCTGCCATCCTTACATTATTGCCAACCAGGCAGCCTTTGCTCTGTTCATTGAGTATTTTGAAACTCAATGGGTTGGAGTGTTTCAGGGAGCACACCACATTAGAAAAGGTGGTGACTCAATAACCTGGAACTGTTTCAAGCAGGTCAAAGACGGCCTCATCAAGACCACCTCTTCCCTTGAAGGGTGGCATGGCCAGTTTGCTACAAGGGTTAGGGTTCATAAGCCCAAATTCAATAAGATCATGGTCCATAAAAAACCCAGCAGGCCATCTCTACCTGCCTCTTTAAAACTGGTATTAAGACCAAAGGCAACCCCCCCAAGCAGACCAAAGCAGTGAAAAATTATGCAGAGATTAGCAAGGTAATCCTTGCTACTATCCCAAGGATAGCAAGCTTGAGATCTTCAAGCCATCTAAGTTGCTCTTTCCACTAATGTTTGAGCCTATTTGAAATAAACTCTTCTTTATATTCTCTCTTATTTCTTTTGATTTTACCATTCTTTGACTTTTTTTGGTATTTGGTACAATTCTATGCTTATTTTAAAGTATAGTTTGTAGTTAAAATAGATGAAAATAGTTGTTTTGGGGATTATTTTAACTTTTGGGCTTTTGCCAACTATGTTGCTACTAATCAACCCCATTTTTATATTGCAGATTTGGAATTCTGAGGCTTTTTTAAGCTTAGAAATTCTTTTAAATTTTATCTTTTGAGAATTTTATGGGTTATTTTTAGAGTTCAAAAAATCTAAAATTTCAAAACTGCTTTTCCTTAGTCAAAATGCTGTAAATCAAAATGGTGTTTTTACTATAAAATTGAAATAGCTAAAAATTGAGATGGCATATTTCAAGATGGCCTTTTTTGAGATGCAGTTTTCAAAATGGAATGCTCTATCATGCCCTTTGTCCTTAGCAACACACCTGCTGCCTTCCAAGGACTCATGAACCAGGTTCTATTTCCATTCCTGAACACTAGCGTTGTGGTTTACTTGGACAATATATTGATTTACTCCCCAGATGAAGAAAGTCATCTTAGGCACCTTAAGGAATTCATGAAAGCCCTACCAAAGATAACCTGTTTTATAAGTTGTTCAAGTGTGAGTTTTTTGTTTCAGAGATTGAGTTCTTGGGGTACTTCATTAAGCCTGGTGGCTTTGCTAATGTCCCTTCTAAAGTTGAGGCGGTTTTGAATTGGTCAGTACCAACTTCTTGCACCAAGCTCTGTAGATTTTTGGGCCTGGCCAACTTCTGTTGAAAGTTCATTAAGGACTTCTCAGCCATTGCTCTTCTGTTGATTGCTCTCACTTCTAGTAAGGTCCTCTTTGTCTGGTCAACTCCGGTCCAGGAGGCCTATAACATGCTCAAGCATACCTTCACCTCAGCTCCTGTACTGTTGCGCCCAGACCCAAACCACCATTTTTTTTTGGAAACTGACACGTCCAACTACGCGTTGGGAGCAGTACTCCTCCAGCAAGGGGAGGATGGTGAATTCCACCCTGTGGCCTTCTACTCATACAAACTCTTGGATTGGGAATGCAATTACCATGTGTATGAGAATGAGCTGTATGCAATTGTGAATTCCTTGAAGCACTGGAGTAAATACCTCAAGGGGAGCAAGTATCCTACAATCATCCACACTGACCACAAGAACCTCTTGTACTTCACTAAGAAGCAAAAGATTAACCCTTGTCTGGTCAGATGGGTCATTGATCTTTTGGCTTATGATTTTGTAGTAGATTATACATACAGTAAATTAAATATAGTCCCTGACGCAATCAGTAGGCAGGAAGACCTTAAAGACAACCCAGCTGCAGACCTTGACCACAATAACCAAGCTATGTTATTTTCCTCCCAGTTCCTTTCCAGCATCATTGAGATATCTGCCTTCACTGCTCTTGACCAAGAGATTATGGAAGCAAGATGTTGTTTTCTTTCCAGGAAGAGCTCATCAGTATGTTTAAGAGAACTCTAAATGCCGCAATGATTAACAATCAGGGGATCTCTTATGTGAATGGGTCCTTAGTCATTCCTGAAGGTAACTTGCAAACCCAAGCAGTTAGCCATATGCATGAAGGACAACTGGCAGGACATGGAGGCCTTATGAAAACCTTGAAGAGATTAAGCGACAATATTGGTGGCCTGGCATGAAGAAGGATGTTTGTGAATTTATCCTTTCTTGCGTGACTTGTGGAAGGAACAATCCAGGAAACTCCAAGCCTCAAGGTTTTCTCTGTCCATTTCCAATCCCAATACGCCCTTGGTCTTCCATGTGGGTCATTATTTTAGGGATTAGGCCGTTTTCTAATACACATGCTTCCCAAGTTGCAGCATAACACAGTTAAATTTTGAAAAAATCAAATTAAAAATGTTTATATTTAAAACAGTAATAACTCAACAAAAATTTAATATTTTTCCATACTGTAAACTATCAAAATGAAGATAAGAATCTCATATTTCTATTGTTGTTAAAATACTAATATGTATAATATATTGAATATTGAAGCAAAGACAATTTAAAAGAGCATATGCCATATTTTATTATATTATTTTGATAATGAAATAAAATAGATTGCTTTAAGCTAAAAAAAGTTAATTTTTTCATTAATTAATATATACTTTTTATTTGACAAAATTAAATATAAGATCAAGAGCATTACTTTTGCATTTTTTATATTTAAAAAGCTCAATCATGTAGGGTTTTATTTTAGTTTGAAGTTAGGAAATTAATTTATTTGCTGTTTAGATGAATTTTGAGGTTCAAGTGAGCTGCAAACCTCAAATTAAGCATCTTTAAAATATAATTCTTTAATATTTTATCATTTTAAAAATATGCAAAAGAGTTGTAATTAAGTTAATACATCATTTCAATTGATTCACAGTGATTGCAAAGAGGATATGATGTAAAAATGATGCTTAGCTGCTCCACATATATCACTTGTGCATGAAAACTGGGTATTTCATTTATTTTAGGAATATAAATTAAGTTGAAATTTTAATAAAAGCTATCACATCATTTCTTTCAGAATGGTGTCACAATGCTTGGTATATAAGAGATAAAGCACAACCTAAGGTTTACTTCAAACTATCATTACAAAAAGATATCATCCCTACAACCAGTACTCTTTTGCAAGGCATCTCTACAAAGCATCTCTTTATCATCAATCATAAATCCAATATTATGGAATCTGTTAACTTCACCTCTGCCATGCAGTCATTTTCCTCATTGGAAGCATCAACAAAAAGAGAAAGAATTGTTATGCTAAAGAAAGCATTCCTCTTTGTTTCTGGAGGCAATCTTAATTCCTTCATCAATCACTTACTCACTCAAACTGAGTTTGGAAAAGCAGAGTTCATTCCTTTGATTCAAAAACAGAAACTAAATGGGATAATTGATGGCTTAAAGGATATTCAGAAATCTGCTCCCCAAAAGCATCTCCCAGCCTTGAGATCTCTGGTTACTTCCAGTTACTCTTTAAAAAAGCTTACTGATATGGGATTTAATATAACCAAAAGTGAGTTTGAATACTCAAGAAAAAAAAATAAAAATAAAAATGTAAGCTTAAATAAAAAACCAAAAAATAGTAACTATTCAGTAAAAAAAATAGTCAAAAAAATAATTAAAACCCTACTGGAAAATTCTTTTGAAACAAGCCAGTTTACAAAAAAAGCACCAGAAAATTTTTATAAAGACATTGAAAAAGAAATGAATGAATATTCAACTGAAATAAAATATTCTCTATGAAAAACAAAAAAGAAACTATATGAAAATATGAAAATAAAAAATGAAATTTCAATATCACTTTCAACTTATTACAAATTAATACCAAAAAATATAATCAAGAGTAAAAAACAAACTGACATGTGTAATATTTGTAACTTAAAATCATCCTTAGAAAAAAGAAAAGAAGAATGTGAAAGTAAAAACTTATTGTAGCCAGAATCTATAAACAGTGACTTAAAAGCTATTAGTCAGCACCAAGACTTTTATGCTCATCAAAATAGGGAATATAAGAAAGATATCAATGAATTAGATAACAAATCATGTATTATAGGTATAGATTTTAAGGAGAATTTAAAAGTTGGTGGTGGTCCAATTGAAACCAATAACTGTTTTATTCCAAAAGACCTATTTCTTTATTGGGGTTTGCATTGGTATTTAAAGAAAACAATAAAGTTAAATATGAATACCATGATTTTTTATCTCAAATATTGTCTCATGATTCTTTGTTTTCAGGTGAATGTCTAATAAGTCTTCTTAAATCGGATAAGTTTAAAAAAAATAATATCAAAGTATAGACTGATAACAGAAACCATTTTAAATCCTATGAATTCTTATATTATCTATTTAAAGAGGCACCGTAATACATTAAAGGGTCTATTAAATACAATAGATTTGTAGAGTGTCATGGGAAAAGTATTGTTGATGGTCACTTTGGTGTAATATCAAAAACATTAAAAGAGAAAGAAAATCAGCTTTATATTAAGAATATAAATTATATTAAAAATATAAATTATATTAAAAATATTTTTGAGCAAGAAGAAAAAAGAAAAGAATTATATAAATCAGCGCTATCAGGCTCAAATATTTCTCAAAAGTCATTCTTTTATATTTATGAGAGAAAAGTTAGGCCTATAAAGAAAGAGCTCAAAGTTAGAAACCTGCGCATTAATTTTTCATATTTTATGAAAGATGGGAAGTTGTATACTTCACCTTTAACATTTGAAAGTTTCACAGATATTCTGAGATAACTTATCATTTGAAATCACGGTATGATACCAGAGAAACAAAAATATCAGAAGATGCTAGTGGTGCATTAGGGCAAGTTCATGAAGTAGGGCAGCTTACTAAAGGGTTTATTTTAAATAGAGTGATCATTTTTTCAAAAACAACAACCTTTTTTTCTGAAACAAACTAAGAATATTTATGATGAGCCAAAGATAGGGTAATAGCATTTATAGCTTTGGACTGCTATTACTCTCCCATGCAACTCATCATAAATATTTTTAGCTTGTAGTATGTAGTAGCACTTAAGATATTTACAGCAATATTATAAGGTGCAATTTTCAATTCTAAAATTGATAAAAAATTTTTTTAAATATCTAAGCCAAGATCGATTAAAGATTTGACATTGATTGTATTTTAACCTTTCTGAATAATTTGAATATGAATAATGTAATTAAGTTATAAAATAATCAGTCCAGTGCTTAGGCATAACAAGAAAAATAATGACCCATATCTATGGATTTTGTAGTTGACCTACCAGTCAGAGGCAGGAATTCTGGGGTTATGGTAGTAGTTGATTGCTTCACTAAATATGCCTTCTCTATTCTGTTCTATCCTGTATTGCCAAGGAAGTGGTCAACATGTTCTTTGAAAGAGTAGTATGCAACCACGGCTTGCCCACCAACATTACGTCAGACAGAGGGGTTCAATTTACATCCCGGGTTTGGAAGGCTCTTATGAAACAAATGGACGTTATGGTCAACTTATCCACCTCCTTTCATCCACAGACCAATGGACAAATCAAGCAAGTCAATCAGGTCCTGGAGTGATATCTTTGGCACTACTTTAACCCTTGTCAAGATAACTGGAGTCCCTTTTGCTACCTGGCTTGGTTATGTTACAACACTTCTTACCACAGCTCTATTAGAATGTCCCCCTTATTTGCCAATTTTGGGTTGATTAAGAGAGTTTTCCCTTCACCATTTTGGAATCAAGGTATCCTCAGGCAGACATGCTGGCAAATCTAATGAAAGAGATACACTCAGACCTGATATTGTTCTTGACCAAGGCCCGCAAGGAATACAAGAAACACACCAACTGCCACCGCTCTCCAGAGAAGGACTATTTAGTGGACTCCTATGTCTTCCTGAATACCTGCAATCTGAAGTTAAAGATACCTAGCAAGAAGCTAGATCCCAAGAAGATTGGTCCTCTCAAGGTTCTGGAGAAACTTTCTAGCTTGAACTACAGGCTTGAGCTTCCGACCAGATCTAGCGTACATGATGTCTTCCATGTGGATCTTCTGACTCCTTATGATGGTGACCCCAAGAATCTTGAAGGAAGAGATCCTGATCCACAGATTTTCTCCAAAACCTTTTAGTGGGAAGTGGAGGACATAATTGACTCCCGCCAAGTCAAGGGGAAGTCACAATTCCTGGTCAAATGGAAAGACTATAGAGAGGGGTCTGATTCCTGGGAGCCTGAAGAGAACCTGTAGCACTGTCCAGATGTATTGAAGGAGTTCCTTGCTAGAGGAGGCCTTCCCTTAGGGGGGAGTAGTGTCAGAAATGCACTTGGTACAGCTCCTGACAACAATCTTTTGTTTGTTTGAAAATAAGATAGCCTTTCCCCTTTGATGCCTTTTTAAACTCCTAAAATAATTAAGTTAGTGGGTAGTAACTGTCCATTTTTACCTGTTAATATGGATTTTAATGTTTCTTATGATGTTGATTATTCATGAACAGGGTTCAAACCTGGGCTTCATTCTGTCCTCAATGACTGTCAATTCCTTAAATAAACTGTTAGCTTTACTAAAAACAAATCATTACCTTCAAATAGTAATTCCGGCCAATCAGCTGTTACAACAATCTTTTCTATGGATCCTTTTAAGCAATTCAATGACGCTGATGTTGGTTTTGACCTTGGTTTCCATATTGCATGCCTGCTGTCCTCCAATTTGGTTCCTAGTTCCTGTTCTCTTTCCCCAGTTTTAACTGGGGAATAACTGGGCATCTCCTGCTTTTCCCTGCTTTGCCGATGGTTAATTTTCATAGGGTTGTTTCAAAGAAACTGAGCTTAAGCATAGTAACTACAGATCCCCAAAGTTCTCCATTTTCATCCCCATGAGGGATGATCTCCTTTATGTTGTCTCCAATTTATCTTTTATTACCAGGCTATCTAAGCTGGTGAGCTATGATCTTTTTATTTGTTCAATCAATAAAGTCTACATTCACCCACAGTGAATTATTTTTACTTACCTTTTTACTTGACTTAAGCCTTTAAAATCTAAGCCATGAGATTACACAAGACTCCTCTTATGGAGTCTCTTGGGTATAAACAATTATTCTGTACAGTCTTGCTGATGACAGTGTTGGCCAGCACTTTAATGGGATTGCATGCTGACTCAGGTACAACATCAGAATCCCAATTCTTAGACAGCTCTTGGCGCCGTGTAATTCCCAGAGTTTGGTATACAACAACACCCCTATCAAACAACCCACCTGTCTGAGAAGAAACCAAGATCTATGGTTCCATAACCCTGGTTCCTGAACCCCAAGTTTTCTGCCCTTTGGCTTCGGCTTTCTTACTTTGTTATTTGGGAGTGTACTTCTTCTTGGGTTGCTTCAACCCTCTGCTAGGCAGATACCAAATCTTTGGAGAAATATTCCATTTAGGCATGGTATCCTTGCCTATGTGGTCTTTAGTTACTGGATTAAATCACTCTGCAATCATTCACCACCTAGGGAGATTGCTTCCTAGTGGGTGGGTGCCTGACACAAAGGTTCATATCAACTTTATTTGGTAAGGATGACAATACAGAACTTTTTCAAGTGCTTCTGATTTATATAATTACTCACATGCAGGTGCCTCTGGGCATTCTTCTGGTGCTCTCTATGTGGCAAGGCTTAGCATCTCAGGTTATGCTGTTTGGTTGGCTGCTTCCTTGTTATTTTTGGGGTTTTTATAGGAGCAGTTGTTTGGCTTTTTGGTGGTCCATCTTGGCTTGGCTGGCCATTGATTCTGGCAGGTTTGACTTCTGGAGTTATGGGGTTTTCCCAATTTGATCACCATTTTTGTGCTGGTTTAGCAGGCTCTCCTGAGCCCAAAGAGCTTGATTAAAAAAGGGGTCCCCAATTGGGGACCCCAAATTACTTAATGGAGGATGTGCTTGATCTGGGTTTGCTGGGCAGCTAAAAATAGCCTGCCCAGGCCCAGCCAAACCCACCAAGGCTTGGGCGTAGCTTTTGGGGCCCAAAACAGCCCCCTCAGCTGCCACCAGGGCAGGAATGATTCCTGCACCTTGATTTGCTTTGAAAAGCAAAAATCCAGGTGTGGGCAAATCTCCTTTGCCCGCTAGCCCCACCTGGTAACTAGGAGCGGGTTAAATTTACACCCAGGGCTTCAAAACTGTTACTTTTATAACAGATATAGATTTTATTTTAAAAAGTGAAAAATATGAAATAAAAAAGTTAAAAATACACCATATCAAAAAATCAGATATTTTTATTATGTAAAACTTAAAGTCTCATATGTGAGAAATGAAAAGTGTCAACATTATGAATGACAATTAGTAAAAAAAGCTGAATTCTCACTGGCAATCAGAAAAACTGTAGACATTATTATTGACAATATTAACACTGATAAAATTTTCTTGAAAATTTACTATGAAAAAAACATAGTAGGCTTAATTAAATTTAAGCAGACTAGCAAATGTTAGATGTTTTCTGGGCTTTTTTGTTAATATAATAAAATATAAAAAACGTGAAAATAAGTTAAAAATTATCAAAGCTCTTTTATTTCTTTACAAAAATGATGCTTTGGGGGTAGGAATATGATATTTTACCATTGTGCTTACATGAAGCTGTTAAGAAGTTGTATTTAGATATGAAAAAGGTAAAGTGTTGACAATGTCACTTATGAAATTCTTAATAGGAGGCGGTATATCAATTTAAGCTTAATTGCACCACTCTAATTTGCTTAACTCCACCCCAGTGAATGATCATAAGCAAATAAACAACATTTCCAAGTGTCAACATTATTTTTAATAATAAATTCTATAGTAACTTACATTTTAACTCACACTTAAATTATTGGATTGCTGTTAGCCATCAATCCACTTAATATATCAAAGCCAGAATAAGTGCCCCAGATATATTTATAAGATAAAAATTTAAATAATCAGTATATGAGAAATACCTTTTTTATATTGATTTAATAATTTTTTTAAAATGCACAATTAATTTTTTATTTTAGATGCTTCAAATTTATATTTCCAAAACAGCAGGCTTAACCTGCCAACAAGGTTCCAAGTAAGCGGGTTTGTGACCTGCAATCTGATTATCCAGTCACTCAAAGCCAGACTAGGAAGTCAACTCAAATTTTCAAATCCAACAACATGAACAAATGATGATCCCTTAAAATGGATAACTTGTTTTGGCGCTTGAGGCATTACCAGGATCAAGCCATTCCCTTCACCATACAAACCATGTGATCAACACAATCATGTTCCTGTTATTCATCGATTCACATTGGTTATATAATAATTATCTCTCAATAAAGAATATTATCTAGTTTCTAAATATTTTTCCCCTGTAACTCTGCTAAAACAGCACAGTTACTACAATGGTAGCACATATAGGGTTTCCATCCTACTTTTAATCCCCAAAATTGTGCCTGTTGCCTCTATTTGCTGCAGTCAACAACACTTGACAGAATCATGTCTGGCCTCCTGGTAGACTGAACAGTGTAAGCACCTGGTGCCAAGATACCTGACAGGTATGTCCTCTACCAGAAAATGGTAATCCAACTCCCTGTGTTCAATGCCCTGTCAGCACAAGAGTTTTTCCAGGCTCCCTCTGCTATGCCTCAAGCAACTTACAAAAACACTATGACAGCCTACATAGCCCAGCGGCTTTAAAGCGCTGCCCTGAAACCTTTGCTGGGGCTAATGATGAAACACCACTGCATGGATCCAATCAGCCCAAAGCAAACTGGACCAAATGAAATGCCCACAACAATTCTGGATTGTAGAGATCTCCATCCAACTGACCCATGACGCTGGCACTTGTGCAACAAGTGGCATGAAGAACACACCAAGAACAATTGGAATACCTTCAAACAAGACTTCTTGGCAAGATTTGTGCTAAAGGACACCAGACTTATGATCATACACCAAGTAAAAAATCTAACCCAGACTGGCACTGTGAAGGAGCTCAGTTGTGATCTGAGGCACAGCACAGAGTCACAACAGGAAATCCTAACCTTAGGATTGGATTTGTACTAAGTCTCAGTTAGATGGCAGGGAAGGCATCGCAATTAACTTGTGGCCCTGAATGAATAATATATGCTAGGCGTGGCTAGAGAGGCTCCAAAGTAAGTGGAGACACAAAGACAAAAATGTGAATAGAACTTAAATTTTATTGGGCATAAAGATTGGGATAATATGCTCTGTAGCTTTACCAAAAAACAGTACATGGACAGGAGGATCACTTGCCACAAGCACAAGTGGGGCAAGTGAGTTGCACAGAATCAGGAAACCAAACAATAGTATTTCTCAATTTGGAGCCAGCCTTATTTCAAAGGGCAAAAACAAAAGAGAGGAATTTGTCTTCAAAAGAACCCAACAAAGGCAAAATCAAAACATGATGAATGGTGGCATTCACAACATTGCCCCCCCTCTAGATTGGCCTTAGGGTGGTGATACTTGTGGAGGAACTTGGCGTGCAAGAAGGAAATTGGTTGCCACTAGAGAGTAGTTTCACAGTATACTCTGACCCTCACTTGAAAAGGCACTTCCAAGGGCCCAATCCACAACAAGTTTAGATTATGAGTGTGTCATCCTACTCTGTGTTGATAATTAAGACGTGGTCCCTAATGTTGAACTCAGGCAGGGGAGTTTATCCAGCATTTTCAGGAAATAGCTCAAGCATTTTAGTCTTATATGCGGATGTGAAGGCAGAAGCCTGAATATAAATGATTTAATTAACTAGATCTTTGATATGCTTGTCAGGATTCAGGGCCTTATCAGAGGAGATTAAGGGGGCCTCCAAGAGCAACAGAGAGGTGGCTTAACAACAATACAACATAGCAAAAGTGGAGTACCTGGTGACAGGATGTTTGCTAAGGCAATGGGCAAAGAGAGTAGCAGGTAGGTATAGATCCCAGTTGGCAGCATAGGAATAAGTGAGTTTCCTTATGATAGAAACCAGAGTTGAGTTTGTGCGCTCAACAGCCCCATTGGTGGAAGGATTATAGGGGGAAGAGAAAGACTGGGGAGACCCCAAGGCTTCGATAACGGAGGTTTCTAACTTGGCGTTGAAGTTAGTCCCGTTTTCAGACAACAACACTTGAGGGCAACTGTGGCAAAAGAATACATATTGAAGCAGAAAGGCAGCTGTTGTCTTGGCAGTGATGTCTTTGGTAGGACAAGCTTCTACCCACTTGCTAAAATGATCAATAGCAATCAGGATAAAGCAGCAACCAGAGCGGGAGCAAGAAGAGGTCCTACAGCGTCAATGCTGACAGTGTGAAATTTTTGTTGAGGGGGGGGCTAGCTTGAAATTGTGGGCAGCAGCTCAAGGCCAGTGGAGCTGGCAATCATGGTAACTAGCAATATCATCTGAGATCACCAGGCAAAGATTTTCCCAGAAGTTATTCTTCTGGATCCAGGCATAAGTCTTGGCAACAAATCCTTGTCCTGTCTCCTCAAAAGCTTGAAGCACCACTGAAAGGCAAAGACTAGGCATTACATAAGGCAAGTAGTGGTCTTTTACTTTCTTGAAAAGCTGATTGTCACAAATGAGCGTGCCTTTGGATAATCTAGAAAGGGTGACCTGGACTTCTTTTGTTTTATTTTCCCACAAAGAAGGATCTAATTAGTTTGTACAGCATGTCAGCCTCAGCGGGGTGGAGAGCAAGGATAGGCATTCTGGACAGTCCATCAGCATTCTGATGTGAAATCCTGTGGCAGTGCAGCACAGTGAAGTTGTATCCTTGCAGGCAGAGAGCCCATATAGCAAAATGTCCTTCTGGTTCCTTCAGTTATTGTAGCTATTTGAGCAAAGTGTGGTCAGTAACCATAGTGAAATGAGTGCAATACATGTAATGGTAGAACTGCTTGACAACATGTAACACAGCAAGGCAATCTTTCTCTGTTACACTTTAATTCTTCTCATGCTTATTCAGGACACGCAAGGTATAAGCTACAGGGTGATCCACACCCTCATCATCCAGTTGAGCCAAGATGGCTCCAATATCCAGGTCACTAGCATCAGTATATAGGATAAATTCCCTATTTTAGTCTTAATATACTAGGATGGGAGCCTCTTTGAGTTTATGCTTGAGGGTCTCAAAGGCTTGTTTCTGGCCAGCAGTCCATTTGAAAGGGATATTACACAACAGTTGGACCAAAGGTTCACTAGTGTTAGAAAAGTTGGGGATGAATTGTCTGTAGTATTCTATCATGCCCAGAAAGACTTGAACTTCTTGTGAGTTGGTGGGTGGGAGCATTTTTCAATGGCTTCAAGTTTCTTAGTCATGGGGCAAATTCCAGTCTGAGTCACCTCATGTCCCAAGAACTCAAGGCGTTTTTTGATAAAGGCATACTTGGATGGCTTTAACTTAAGACCAGCGTCTCAAATCTTTATGAATACTTCCTTGAGATGAGCCAGGTGGTTGATAAAGATAGCACTAAAACAGTAATATCATCTAAGTAGACTAAGACACACAACAGCTTCAAATAACAGAGAATGGAGTCCATGGCTTGTTGGAAAGTAGCTGGAGCATTGCAGAGCCCTTGTGGTATTTGTGTAGGCTCAAAATACCCCTCAGATGTGATGAGGGCAGCCTTCTGTCTATCCTTGGGTTAGAGATCAACTTGTCAGTACCCAGAGGCTAGGTCTATAGCAGAGAAGAACTTAGAGCCCCCAAGGCGGCAGAGAGCATCATCAATGCGAGGTAAGGGGTAGGAATCATTTTTAGTTAAGGAGTTCAATTGGCAATAGTCCATCACAATACAATGACCTCCATCCTTCTTTTTTAGTATGAGCAAGGGAGAGGCCCACAGACTTTGAGAAGGGGCAAACAGCCCAATGTCTAGAAGTTGTTTAAGCTCTTTAGACACTTGAGAATCCTCTACACAGCTGCAGTAATAGGATTTAGCAAAAAAGAGGAAGCATCACCAGTATCAATCTGGAAAATGACGCCTTTGGCTAGACCATAATCAGTGCTGTCCTTAGCAAAGATATCTGAAAACTGATCCAGTAGGTCAAGCACCTCCTTCTGTTGTACCAGAGACAGCTGCAGGAAACTTGAGCAGTGAACAAGGATAGAACCTGAGGTTTGTCTTAAGGTAAATTAAAGTCCTGGAACATATCAAAGGGATCTAGTGATAGGACGTCAGGAGAATTCAACAACTTGCCATAGCCAACTACCTGTCCTCTGGATACATGTATAGGGAGAGCAGTTAAGTTAGCAACAAGTAATTGAACAGGGTCTTTATGGGAGACATCCAAGGTTCTTGGACAGAGATAGATTTTGTTACGCCCTAGTGAAAGAGGGGAGTATAGCTCTAAGAACGTACACCCAGGTAGCTCATGTAATATTTGGGAGTCTATTATTGCCTGAGATTCAGGGGGGATAGTTAGAGCAGAAGTGACCAAGAGGGGAACCCCTTCAGACGCAGGACATTCCATAGGAGGGCACTTCATGTTAGAGGAATGGATACAGCATTTTAGAGTAAAAACACCAGTGGGATATTCCAAGGCACAAGTCTTGAGGCACTTTTGGGAACTTTAACTGGCTATCCAAGATCAGAGAGACCTGGTATCCTAAGATAGAGAGGTAGCTGTCCTTTAATTTGATGATACCATTGTATTTTTAAGGAATTGAGTACCAACAAGGAGATTGTAGCTCTCATTCTCCAAGACAACATCAGGTGTGGCCAAGAGTAGTTTTCCAAACGCATGAGAAGAGTAGAATAAGCTCCTATAACACAAGTCATGGATAGCCCAGCTTTGCCATACAGCTGATGATAGTTAAGGTTAGGGGCAAGTTTGAGCTTCAAAACAAGCTTCAAGGAGATAACATTCACAGGAGATCCAGTGTCCAAGACGGCCTTAATCTTCACCTTTTGGATGGATATTTTCATACAAGTGGTAGTACAACCAAAGGGAGGGAGGACAGCCATAATGTCTTGGGCTTCCGCCAGTTTTTTGTCCCATTTTTTGATCATGCATCTCAAGCCTGTAAACTCCTTATAGACAGTCTGGAGAGGGAACAAGACTGAGACATTTTTGAACACAGCGTCAGCAACCTCAGCAGCTTCTTTGGACGACTCTACAAGCACAGGGGACCTCTTAGCTTGAGTGAGGTATGGGCAAGAAACAACCTCTTTAGCTTCAAGCAGAGGCTTGGTAGTTGTTGTAGTGTTCCCAGAACGTAGCTTATAAGGGACTGCAATAGTTTCAGGGACAGCCAGGACAGAATATCCATAGGCGTCAGGATCTTCTATATCAGAATCATCCATGTCAGAGTCATCAGATATATTGTAGAATAGCAGCAGAATGGGAGGAGCCTCAGTATCAGCAGGCTCAGAGTCAGCAATAGAGGGGGGATTGAAGGAGAAAGAGAAGAATTGTCAACTGAGAGCAACTCTTCCTCTAGGTTGACTGTTCTTTTCTTATCTGTTCTTTGAGATCAGCTCCTTCAACTCAAGGATTGGTGTAGACTCAAGATTGGTGACCTATCTGTCCACAGTTATGGCAACCCTGACGTCAAGGAGGATTCTGAAAGTTCATGGTAAGGATACACGGGCCACATGAAGACAAACCAGAGGTAGAGGCAGCAATATTCTCCCGCAAAACTGCCCCAGAATGGGTAAGGTGCATATCCTGCAACAGTGTATTTATGCTCTTCATGGAAGAAATCATGGCTTTATAGGCCCTGAAGTGAAGACACAGGAGCTGGTTAACCTTGAGGGCTTGAGCGCAAGCTATATATGCTTCATGTGTGGTCAAATGGTGGCTTGTGATCAGTTGCTGTCCTTTCATGTAGAAGCTATCTGCAAATTCAGCTAGAGTCTTCTTAGGTTTGAAAGAAATGTGCATGAAAGCATCCTTCTTTACTTCCAAACTAAGGTCACCATCAAATTTATCAATCAGAAGTTGCTTCATATCTTCTCAAGTCTCAATAGAGGGAAATTCTGACACTACCACCTCATGACAGGTTGTGTGCAGGCAGGTTAGAATGTGCTCCTTCTTAACCTCATCTGAGTCTCTTCTCATGGCAGTTTTATAGATAGTTAGGAAACCTGCAATGGTTGAGGTTTTGGGGTCAAAGACTTGCTTAAGGTAGGCTTAAGATGTGCTTCTGGGGTTGGGCCACCATTGTTGCTATTGAGTACATTTATGTGAGGGGAGAATTCTGCTATAGATTTGGTGGGGGCTGTCTGGCCCACTGTTGGCAAACACTTTCCTCAAGGGTAGTCAAGGTTTCAGCAGTGTGGGTGCCTGTATTATTAGCTAGGGTGGCCTGTCACTCAGTAACATCCTGGCGCTGACCCTGTGCAGCTACTACTGAGGACAGTTCAGCCAGCCAAGATGTAAGAGATGGACCCACCAAAAGGCAAGGGGAAACCTGTCATTTACAGAATCAATTAACTCACTCATTTCTTGTGCGTCTTTATCAAGCTCAGTAGTGGTCTTGCTTCAAATTATTCACCTCATTATCTAGAGCTATCAACTCTCTAGCACAGTGAATGCAGGGAGCTCCTAACAATCTAGGGCAACAGCTATCTTCACCAGCAACCCCAGTTGGACTAACAACAAACGTCAGCACCTCACACAGGGTAACAACCTCTTGTTGTAAGTCAGCAACCTGAGTTGTCAGAGAAAGCACTTGAGGGTCAGGATGAGGGGCTTTGATAGGGCAATCCTGGCTACAGGTGGACGCTCTTAACTCCCAAATGTTGTCTCATAGTCTCTGCTCCCTATACTCTAACTCATCAGATTAAGGAGAAGGTGGGGCATCTGATTTGGAGGTAGACAGTTCATTTACTTGAGTCTGGAGTTTGGTAATGGTAGCGGCAGTTGCAGCCTATTCTTGATCAAATCCTCACTAAGTTTGTGGAGGCCTGTTGCAGCATGGACTTCTAATTGCTGCAATTAGTCAAAGGAGTAAGCACTGAACTTTTTGAGTTGCTTCACAAGTTGTTCAAAGTTGGAGAGATAGGCGTTTAGAAAGTAATCCACTTGGGTGCGCCAGGGCTGTTCCAACTGGTGAAACTCATGTAGATGCACTCTGACATATTAAGGGATGGACTAGTGCATTTTTTTAATGGAATTGACCAAGCAGGAATGGGCAGTGATAAAGTTGTGCTGATTTTCTGATACTAAGGAAAACAGGGAGTGGATCCACTGCTGGTAGGCCGCAAACTGATCCCAGTGATGAGTGACGGCAGCTTGTAGAGATGAAATCTCCTGAATGTGGAGCCCTAACACCATTTGATGGTGGGCTAAGGCAGGTTGTATGAAGGAGGACAATAGGTGCTCAGTGGTGCCAGCTGCTGAGAGGAGATGCTGTGGAAATTGTGGAGCCAAAAATATTTGTAGTATTCTGCTTGGCATAACTGAAGCTGAAGGCAAGGGTGGCTCCATCACAGGCTATCACAAGGGGTACCACCATAACTTGCTCCAAGTCAGGGGTAACCAAAGGGTAGGACACTAGGCAGGGACCACTCCTGAGGTTCAGCACAGTAGGGACAATAGGCAGGTTGGAGATGTCTTCCTCAATAGAAGGACTGGTAATTTCAGACAAAGTTGGCTCTTGTATAGGAGGAGGCAAAGGTCCTGAAATTGTTAATGTAAAAGGGATAACCAAGGGACTTACAGCCCCTGTAGTAAGCACTATTTTTGTTGTGATCTGAGGCGCAGCACAGAGTCATAGCAGGAAATCATAACCTTAGGATTGGATTCACACTAAGTCTCTGTTAGAATGGCAGGGAAGGCTATGCAATTACCTTGTGGCCCTTAATTAATAATATCTGTTAGGCATAGGTAGAGAGGCACCAAAATACGTGGAAGCACAAAGACAAAAATGTGAATAGAACTTAAATTTTATTGGGTATAAAGATTGGGATTATATAATGTGTAGCTTTACCACCTAACAGTACATAGACAGTAGGATCACTTGCCACAAGCATTAGTGGAGCAAGTGAGTTGCGCAGAATCAGGAAACCAAACAATTGTATTTCCCAATTTGGAGCCTACCTCATTTTGAAGGGCAAAAGCAAAAGAGAGGGATTTGTCCTCAAAATAACCCAATGAAGGCAAAATCAAGACATGGTGAATGACGGCATTCACAAAAAATGCTCTCTACAAAGCGCAAACTGGAAAATGAGAGAGGCCCAAGGAGTCTCACTCAGCTAGGCGTTCTAATTCACCACCTCCTGGGAATAACAACAACAGTGCAAGCCATAAGCCTGCAGCTCTAATGGACATGGAAACAAGAACAACAGTCAGTCAAACCTTACCCATTTTCATATCACTGCCACACAAGACAACCAAGACAATGGAAAAGCCCAGGGAGAGCATTAAGCAAGCCAATCTTGTCCTGCACAGCTCCTGACTTGCCCAATGATGAATACCAACCTGAGGATTTGGACCAGTGTCCAATGATCCAAGTGCCCTTGGAGGACCTGGTTCTCTACACCATCATCAGACACCCCAATAAACTGATATCTTACCCTATCTGCTTTTGCAGTTACACAGGTTTGGCACTCCTGGACTTGAGCACAGACCAAACCCTAGTCAACAGCAGCTTTTTGGACAAGTTCAAGCTAACCACTAATCCTTTGCGGATTAAAAACATGGTTTTAGCTGATGAACGTCAATTTGCTGTGCCAAGGGAAGCCGCCTCCTTCTCCATCATGCTTAAGAACCTTTACTCCACCATCCAAGGCCCCATCATTGACTTTCCAAAGTTTGACATTGTACTGGGTCTGGACTGGTTGCAAAAGAACAACACCCACATATACTGGGCAGCCTTGGTATTGACCACAAATGCAAAGGCGTCAACCACCAGATCTACCCTGACTCAGTAGACCAACTCCTATGCAACCACGCCTTTGTGCACATTAAGAGACCCTGGAAAAAATGGAGAACCTCAAGGCAATTGACTGGCACTCCTGCCAGTAAAAGATCATACACTTCAAAGTTTACCAGGACACCACTATGTCTCAGTATTGCAAAATTGTGGCTCAACACCCAGAAATCTTTGAAGAAGTGTTACACAGGTTGCCTCTGGAAAAGCATATCCAATACTCAATCTAACTCAAGCAAGCTTTACCCAAGGCGCATCCCATCTATTGCCTGACCCCAAACAGAGACAACACCCTATGTGTCTACCTCAAAGAGGCCTTGGAGAAAGGACTTATCCGTCCCTCACAATCTCTCTTTGAGGCTGCTGTATTCTTTGTGGCTAAGAAGGATGGCACTCTGCACCTAGTCACAGATTATTGAGCCCTAAATGAAGTTATCATCAATAATTGTTACCCACTGCCGCTCATTGACAACCTCTTTATTGCCCTGGGTGGCGCCAAAGTCTTCTCCAAGATTGACCTTACTACTGGCTACAATCAGATTTGTATCAAAGAGGAAGATATCCCAAAAACAGCCTTCTATACTAAGTATAGCTCATATGAGTGTGTGGTGCTTAATTTTAGTATGACAAATGCCCCATCAACCTTTGTGACCTTCATGAACAAGGTGTTTGCCCCTCACATAGGCAAGCACCTCTTGGTATACCTGGACAACATTATTGTCTATAGTCCCTCGGTAGAGCAGCACCACAAGGACTTAGAGGTAGTCTTTGCTACCCTGGCACAACACAAGCTGCTATCCAAGCCCTTCAAATGCCAGTACTTCTATGAGCAGCTGCCCTTCCTAGGACACATAGTCCTCAAAGATGACATTAATTCAATAGAAAGAAGATCCAGGCAATCTACAAAATGCCACCTTTCAAAGACAAGTTGGAACTCTGCACATTCCTATGAATGGTTGCCTACAAACAGCGTTTTATAACTGACTTTGGCATTTTGACTGCACCCCTGTCTGCCATAACTGGCGCCAAGCCCAAGTTTTTATGGACCCCCCAACAAGACTTTTGCTTTAGACGTCTCAAAGAGAACTCACAACAGTGCCTATCCTACAGTACCCCAAACACAATGGGAAATACCAAATGGAAAATGACGCCTCAGACACATCCATTGGGGGGAGAACTACTAATCAAAAACAATAATGGCAACTTTCTGCCTGTAGCCTACAAATCACAGAAACTGACAGATGGCAAGTGCTGATACCCTATCCACAACAAAGAGTTGTTGGCAATTGTATCACTGCCTAATAAAATGGTGTTTTTACCTAGAACAACAGGAAGAATTCGCAGTGTTGATCAACCACAAGCTGCTTATATATTTTAAGATCCAAGCCAATCTATCCTGCCATCAGGCCCGCTGGATGGAACTCCTGGAGAGATTCAATATGCTCATACAGTACAAGCCTGGTCCAGAACTTGCCATGGTGGACACACTCTTGCACCTATATGCCAGAACCACAAGGGGAGATAATGGGCTTGACCCAGACTGGCTCCTCCTGGTACTCCAAACAATGGACAAGGGCTTCCACCCTGGCACCACAGACCTAGCAGATGAAGCAGTCATTAAGATCAAGCACTTATTTGCAGACGTGTATGAAACCCTACATCAAAAAATGTCCAACAGAACCACCATTCCTTATGTTCCCACACATTAGCAAGTTGACACCATCTTACGTTACCATAAAGATCTAGGGCACACAAAAAGCTGCAACCTCTACAATTCTTTTAAGCACAAAGCATGGTGGCTAACCCTGTACCAAGACGTTGAGAAAGTCTTGGACAATGCAAAGTATGTGAGAATCTTGCAAAGAGAAAACCCCCACCTAGGTCAGTACTATCTATCTGCACGCAACTACTCTTCAAGGTGTGGGCCCTAGACATTGTAGGTCTCATGCCAGGAAAGCATAATTAGAAGAATTACATCATTACTGCAATAGAATTTGCGTTACAATGGCCAGTGGCACAAACAGTAAAGACACATATGGGCAATGACGTGCAGAAATTCATAGGGAAAGAAATCATCAGCAAGTTTGATAAAACAGAACTCCTGATAACTGACAGGGGCAAATAATTGACCTCTGAAGACACCAGAATATACCTCACCAAGAATGGGGTCAAGCACACTGTGATAACACCTTACCACCCTCAAGCCAATGGACATGTGGAGTAGCTAAATGGCAGCCTTGTGCAAGCCTTGGCCAAGCTCACTGCCAGGAGACCTGAGGACTGGTATAAGCAGCTACCAACTGCACTACCTATATGCCAAACTTGTGTGAACAGATCCACCGGGAAAAACCCTTTTGAGTTGGTATATGGCACACAGCCTAATCATCCAAGCATTATCAGAACCCAAGCTGGAAATGCCAAGCAAAGTCCCATCCTGCTCAGATCCCCAGGTCATACAGGCCAATAACAATCAATCAGAAAGAGAAAACAAGCATCTACAAAAGAACTTTGTCCTCATCCAAAATAGACATGAAGTTGGCAACAAAGTTTGGGTCATGAACATTGACAAAAGTAAATTACAGCCAGAGAAAGTAGGCCCATCAATCATCCTAAAGGTAAACAAAAACAACACTTACCTTGTGCAAGTATTTGGAAAATATAAACAAGACAAAGTCCTCCACCATGATTGCCTGAGACCCTGCAAGGCAAGACAGAAACAAAATGAGGCTGTACTATCTGCCACAGAGCAACAGTTGATCCAGTATGGTGCCTGGGCTCCCAACAACCTCCCTGACAATCTGCCCCCAGAGAAGGCCAACCTTCAGTGGGGGGTGTCAAAACAGCAAGCTCCAAGTAAGCAGGTTTGTGACCTGTAATCCAATTATCCAGCCACTCAGAACCAGACTAGGAAGTCAACTCAAATTTCCAAATTCAACACCATGAACAAATTATGATCCCTTACAATAGATATCATTTTGGCGCTTGTCTCATTACCAGGATCAAGCCATTCCCTTCACCATACAAACCATGTGATCAACACAATCATGTTCCTGTTATTCATTGATTCACATTGGCTATATAATCACTATCTCCCAATAAAGATTATTATGTAGCTTCTAAATATTATACCCCCTGTAACTCTGCTAAAACAGCACAATTACAACAGTATTAAAATAAATTTGGCTTAAAAAGTGTTGAGATTGACACTTTTACGTTGTGAAAACAAATAAAAATAACTGATTTATACTAATAAACATAAAGGAAAAGTTTGGCTAAATCAAGATTTTTATTAAGCTTAATATTAAACTGTTTCAATATGGCCACAATTTTGTCATGTTTTCTGGGTTTGCACCCCTGAACACTTTAAAAAATGGGAATGAAGCTAGCACAACTAGCAAAAAACATAGGAGATTTTGAGTTTTGAGTTGAAAGTGACCATGTCAACAAAGTGTCAACATGGGCACTGTTGCCAATCTCAGGGGAGGGCTCTTCACTTACAGAGTCTGGGGTCTTTCTCTTTTATCTTCTTTTTTCTTTGAGGGATCTCTGAGTTTTTTGTTGGGATAGGGACCTTGGGCTTTTTCAGAGGCTTTGGAAACTTTTTTTGGAGACTTGGGACTCTTTTGGGGTTTCTTGGAATATTTTCCTACAGTAGTTTGAATAAAAGCTTAGAATAAAAATAATTTAGAGAAACATGAATAAAGTTAAATGAAAAATCACTTGTTTTATTTTTTATTAGTAAGCAAATAGTTCATGGGAGTATAAAAAGTGCTTTTAGAGCTAGAATATCAGTAAATAATAAAAATTTATATTAAAAATAATGTGGCAACATTCTAATAGTCAGCATAGTAAAAAAATAGGATTTAGTCTGTCAGCATGAAAAATTGATAATTTTAACTTTTGACATAATTACTGAAAAAAACCATCTAAATCACTTGTGAAGCTTGGTTAAGATTTTCCTGAGTTGGTTTTTTAGTGCCAAAATTGTTTATTTGGTAGGACACACCAGTTCAAAAACAGCACTTTGATTTACGCCATCTTAAATTTAATTTGAGATGTTGTTTTTTGAGTTAGTGATTTTGAATCACAAAAAAATAAAATAAACAATAAAATAGTTAAAATTTACATATAACTTTAAAATGCAGCATCTCAAATTTATGCCATCTCAATTCTGCCACTTCAAACAGATTAATCAAATATTATTTTGTTAACTTTATTTACAGATAAAATTACTTAGTGTGGGGCATGTTTATGTCATCTCAACTTTAAATCATTTTAAATCAACTATTTATCTAAATAAAACAAGCTTATACCCAAATTAAAATAAAGCCTGTTGTATAGTGCCAGAAGATGTTCCTATAGTTTAATCTAAGACACTCATAATAAGAACAACCTAAAAAGATGCCACTATGATAGTCCTTCTAGTGATTATCATTGCTGGTTGAAAAAAAGTTTTACTACATTTAATTTATAACTTTATTATACAAGGATACATTGATAAGGGTTCTCTTAATAAAACATTTTAATAGTGACTTTAATATGGAAGGAGGTGATTATACTATTTTGATTTACATCACCAAAATTTCACCAAGTTTCATATCACCCAATTGATTTGATGTGTATTATGGATAGGGGAAAATAAGGGGAAATTACCTATGACGCCAGGCTACGCTATATCAATTCCCCCACCGCAATTTGTGTTTTCCACTCTTCAAAAGTACATATTCACGTCAATTACCATATAAATAAAAAAATGTAAGAAATTTCCTGAAACTTTTCAAATTTTGATTTTTTGGTCCTATAAACAACTGGGTACTTTTTAACCCCAGTTATATAAGCTAGTTTTTGAGAATTTCAAGTTTTACTCTTTGGCCCAGTTAAGGTAGCTCCTTGTAAATTTGTTAATTTAGATAAAAAAATGGTCAAAAACATTATGTTTTTAAGCTACGCCTTCTCAATTACGTCACTTTGAAAACACCATTTTGACTGCAAAATTTCAGTCAAAACTCAAAGTTTTGCATACTTGTGTTACTAATAAAAATTTATTTTTACAAAACAAAAAACATTGAAATTATGATATTATATATTTTAAGACTTTCTCTACAATTCTACTAAAAAATTACCACTTTTATATCATTTTTTCATTTTTATCTTTAAAAACAACCTCCAAATTGCTCATATTTTGATACTAATTCACTTTTAGATGCCTCCCAAGCCTACTACTAAAGCTGCGCCCAAGGCCTCAAAGTCCAAGATCACTAATTCCAAGGCCAAGACTACCTCAAAAAAGCAGCCTTATAAGGCCAAAGCTCTTCCAAGGACCCCAACTCCATCACTAGAGCCTGAGGAAACAAGCCCAACCCCTCCCCACTCTCATTTTGTTTACTCATCTTCTGATCCACAATAGAAGTTGTTTAACTTCAACTGCCACTCTAATTCCACCTCAGAGCATGAAGAGGAGCAGGAGCCTGAGCCTGGTGCTCTTGCAGATGAGCAAATTGAGCTCTGGGATATCAACACTGTCCACAATATATGCAATCAAAATAGGACTTTTTCTGTGCCTGCTATATATCCAGCCAGCTACCCCATCATGACTAAGAAATGTGGTGCCAGCTTTGTCTACAAGGGCTACAGCTTCAGCTGTAATGACAAGAATAAACTCATCCACCAAAATCACTACAAATGTGATAACGTTGGGTGTCCAGCTAGACTCACCACCTATGGGTTTACTAGGTTCAAGGCCATGATTACTGGCCATGACTGCGCCAAGCCTTTTGACCCCCTTTATCAACTGATCTGCTGGTTTCTTTGCCAGGTGATCCCAACCACCAAGGATCAAATCACCACTGAGGATATCAATGATGCCCTCCTTAATTTAAATGATACCCAACTAGCAACTATTGGTGGCGCCTCAAAATTACAGAGATATCTCACTGATCAGAGATATTCTCTGAGCACTGAAGGCGTCAGTGCAAGCTCCATTGACCAATTAATCCTTAATGAGGAGAAAAAATTATCTTGCCATGAGGAGAGATTCCTTCTTCACAATGATGGTCAACAACCCAGAGCGTATCATCTGCTTTGCCACAAGCCAGAATCTGTGCAACCTTTTTAAATGAAATACCTGGCTTGCAGATGGCACTTTCTCCACCTTCCCAAAGCTATTTGGCCAGCTTTGGAACATACATGGGCAGGTTGAAAATCTAGTTATTCCCCTGGTCTTCTTTTTCCTCCCAAATAAGAAGCAGTAAACTTATGTCCATGCACTTTTTTAATTTTGAAGGCCAAGTAGGATGAAATTCTCCTAACCATTGAAGAGGAGCCAAATGAAACTAGAGGGCGCAATAAAAGGGTCCAGTCACAGGAAGAGGAAGCCACCCAAACCAAAAATCAGCCAGAAAGCCTTCCCTACCTTGAATATCTGTGTGAGGTCTTGCCCATAATGGTAAAAGGTTATAAACTAAAGCATGCAGAGCATTAGGATTTAGATTCAAAAGGTATAAAAAGATAGTAACTGTCGTAATATGATTTTACACAATCCTGCTAAGAACTTATACTGGGTTCCACAAGGAGTGATAGAGTTTAAGAACCCTAAACAAAGAAGATAAAACAAAGTAAATAATAGTTAACAATTAGTAACTAAGGGAATGTCAATATTGTGATACTCTCCATCAGCAAAGTGGTACATATGACTATTAAAAGATTCCTTAAGGGAAGATAATGGATAAAACAAGCCTAAGGCTTGCTGTTTTATAAATTACATTTATTCAAGAAGAGAAAAGAAAAAACTTAAAAATGAATTAATAAAAATGTATAAATTGCTAACAATTAAGATCTCAAGTTAAAAATCATTAATGCTTTAAAGGGTACAAATCACTTAGAATTTTGGCTTAAAGCCTACTCTTCAAAAGCTCTTTATTTATAGAAAAAAGCCTTTCCAGTTGAAGATTGATAGCCAGGGAGAAAGCAGTCAAGAAGTGGAGCAACTGGGGAAGTTTGGAGATGATCAGGAAAAGAAAGGAGAAACACAAGACCAGTTTGAAGTAGATATGCAATGTGAAGCTGGGAGGAAAGCGGCAACAACATAACCAGGAGTTTTGAAATGTAAGTGAAAATTAATATTCTCTAACTTTAAAGTAGAAAATATATAAGTCAATAAAATATCTGGAAGAGAAAGATCACAATGCCAACAACAATTCAAACACAAATTGACATAAAACAAGGTTGTTGAGAAACTTGTGTTATTGCTGGTATGTTCAAAGCTACAGATAGATGTTAGCCTTGCCAATGTACTCTACCTAATCCTATGCAAGAGCACTAAAGACTACAATAGAATAGAAATTTTGAAGATAATTACGTTTATTGAAACTGGAGTACAATCTAGCCAGCAGCTGCAATCTATCCATGTGTAACTAAGAACTTGTTGTTATCCTTTCAGGTGTCTGTATCAATATATACTGCAACAACCCTTGTTCTTGTCCTTTCAGACAGTTTTCAGTGGCTACCTTTGCAATGGGTTCATCTTTGCTGGCTGCGCCTATCCTGATTGGCTATCCTTGGCACGTGTGTTGCTTCTGGTCTTTGCAGGTGTACATGGTACTTCAGCTACAGCCTACGCTCTTCTTGAGCTAGCCTACTGTCATTTATTGATTGACTGTATCTTACACGCCTATTATTGCGCTGGGAAACTATGTCGTATTTAGTTGATGCTTATAAATGGTCCTTAGTCTGTCTTCCAACATTAGAAGGTGAAATTCTGGTATTCTATTTGTAGAGCTTAATAAATGATCCTTTTCTGGCTGGCAAATCCTCTGCTTATTAATACTACAGGTTGAATTAGGGATTATACGCTGTATAATAGCAGAATCAATCCAGTATTGACCCATGTATATCTGCCGTGTAATGCTGACCCAAACCAATAAGAAACATGATTATACACTGTGTAGCTCTGACCCAAACTTGGTATTTCCTGATCTTTTGCATATCACTTGTTTGATATGAGCATAAAAGCCCATCAGGCAGTGTGGGGCTGGTTTGATACAACATCCATTAGGGTGGATTGGGAGGTGAGTGATAGATGATCTTTAGGTTATACAGCGTAGAATCAAAGATAATCACTATGTTGGATAACATTTATACAGCGTGTAATTGTTACATCAATTATAATAAAGCAAGTAATATACAATGTATAATCAGTACACATTGGAATGATGATCAGTGATAATATGGTGTATAATTTTTCATCTATAATAATAAACTAACAATTACACAGTGTGTAACTGTCATATCTATTATAATAAACTACTGATTATATGGCGTATAATTACTACACTTGATTAAATGATAACCAAGTGATAATACAGCGTATAACTGATAAACATCTGCGTGTAATGATTAGCCTGATAATTTGTGGTCAATCAGCTTAATCTCACAAAGTAAATTATATTAAAATACTTTAATATTAACTCTTAATTTAAAATCCCAATATTTAAAAATATAGAAAGACTAAATAAAGCAAAAACAAATTAAATATAGTAATTTAAAGAGCCTGCTCTTTGGGGCAGGGCATGACAATCTAGTAGTGAATTTTGAACAGGCTCAGGCAAATGCCTTCATTAGAGTCTTCAAGAGCTCCCTGCAGGGATGCTACATCAACTTCTGGTAGGCACTCTGCCGCCGCTTCCAAAAGTGCTCTGACCTTCATGAGCTGGTCAACTCTGAAGGCACTAAAGAGACCAAGGACGTCTTTGATTGCTTTGCTGCCCTTGCTGTTGTGAGAAAGGAGGGAACTAATGCCTTTTACAACGTCCTCATCTGCCATCCCTATATCCTTAACAACCAGACAGCCTTTGCTCTATTAATTGAGTATTTTGAAACTCAATAAGTGGTATTTTTCAAGGAGCATGCCGCATCAGAAAAGGCGGTGACTCAATCCAATGGAACTGCTTTAAGCAAGTAAAATATGGCCTCATCAAGACCACCTCTTCCCTTGAAGGGTGGCATATCCAGTTTGCTACAAGGGTCAGGGTTCATAAGCCCAAATTCAACAAGATAATGGTGCATCTCAAAAACCAGCAGGCCATCTCTTGCTGGCTCTTCAAGACTGGCATGAAGTCCAAGGGCAACCCCCCAAGCAGACAAAAGCGGTGAAAAAGTATACAGAAATTAGCAAGGTGGTCCTTGCCTACTATCCCAAGGATAGCAAGCTTGAGCATCTCCAAGCTATCTCATTGCTCTTTTTACCAATGTTTGAGCCCTTTTCCAATAAACACCTCCCAATTTTTCTCTTATGATCCTTCAGCTTTATTATTTTTTGACTTTTTTACTTGGTACAATTGTATGCTTATTTTAAAGTATAGATCATAGTTATAATAGATAAAAATAGTTGTTTTTGGGTATCTTTTAACTTTTGGGCTTTAAACAACTATGTTGCTGCTAATTGACCCCATTTTTTATTGCAGATTTGGAATCATGAGGATTTTTTAGTCCTAGAAATGTTTTTTGAATTTAATTTTTGAGAATTTTTTGGGTTTTTTTGAAGCTCAAAAAATCTAAAATTCAAAACTTGTTTTTCTTAGTCAAAATGCCGTAAATTGAAATGGTGTTTTTACTATAAAATCAAGATAGCAAAAATTGAGATGGCATAAATTGAGATAGCGCTTTCAAAATGGCGTGTCTTACTGTTTATTTTTTTAAAAATTAAAGGTTTATATACATTGACTTTCAAAAGCCAAGCTACTAATTGTATAGGGTAGTCTAAAGCACAGCTCTGGGTACAATGGTCTGAAATATTATAACATTATATGGGTACCTTTTGTTAATTAACAGTGTTTTATTGATAAACCAGTGAAGGTGTCATCATGGAGACAGTTGGCCTTATTTTATAGTAAATTTGCTATTTAAATTTTCCTAATTCAGGTCACTTTGTTTGCATAGTTGATCTCAGTTGATGTTATTTAGGCAACATGTTGATTTCATACAAAGTTGACATGATTTTTACATACATAAGTTCTAGTTTTAACATAAAAATAAATAACTTCATAATACAAAGAAAACTAAGAGTTGGTATAAGTCTTTCCCAATGCTTATTTTATCATATATGTAATAAAACCAGCAATATAAAAATTATAATAGTCATTCTTAGAATAATTTGTATTTTCAAAGAATAATATGTATTTTTATCTGGGGTTGATATCCAGATATTACTTACTGTAGTCAATCTAAATGTAAAAGTACAGATAAATCATTTTTATTGCAAGCTACATTGGTTGTTGAGCTTAGAATTAAGTCTTTGCTTTATTGGTACTTTCATAATGGCTGTCTCTTTTTTAAATTTGCAGTTTTTACTTAATATTTCAATTAGAAAAATTAGATTAGTTTGTGATAGATCCCATTTTGGCGTACAAGTGCTGAAATAAAGTTGATTTACTAAACGCCACACTTTTTCAACATTAAGTAAGCTGTCTTTTGGAAAGATTCAATTCTGGAAGTTGCCCTTTAATTACTGAGATTTAATTTTCAAGGATTCAAGTAGCTCATTTTTAGCCACTTTCCACAAGGCCAATAATCTAACCAATCATATGATGGCAAAAAATCATCTTATTACATTTTTATGGGGTGCTGCTTGTAAACTTTGCCTTTTCAACATATCCATACCCTAAATATTAAGGGGTTTAACATGCCATGTACGAAAATTTAGCTATGAATATCATTTCTGGGGGTCTTAAACTCCTGGGTTCCATTGCTGAGTAAGATTTTAATTTTTACCTGGAGGGGAAACCTTTATCCTTTTAAGCTTTGGTTTTATGCTTGTTATCTGTCTATTTTTTAAAAATTGGTCTACTTTAACTTTAAAAGGGAAGTTTCAGAGAAATGTTTGCTGTTTTATCATAGTTTATGCTAAATTGAACCTATGTGTTCAAAAATTAAGGAATCACAGGAAGAACTTTTAACTCAAGATCATATAAGATCCCCTTAGCTCTAAAGATCCAGGGAGTATGTCTTATTCTGCAACTGGGATGGAATTTAGAAAAATATATGTTCATTTGGATGATTTGATTAAGTTTTAAGTTAGCTTTCTGTAAGAAGTTATGCTTTATGACAATAGCTTCATATTTTTCTCTAATTTATTTATATATTGGGAAGTGGTGAAGTAATTAGGAGGAAGGAAAATAGTTATTGGCATATCTAACAGAAGAATCAATAAGAAATGTTAGTTTTTAGTTAACAATATAAATGTAAACATAACCCAGCACACCTAACCATCTTAATTTGATAAGCCTACATGCTCTGATAAAAAAGAGACTGGAGTAGCATACTGGATGACTTAATTCATACTGTAAATTCAGAACCTGAACGTAAAAATGTGGGATTGTCAAATCCTTGGTCCAAATTTTGAATCACTTTTGCAGGATAGCCTTTTTTTAATTAAATCAAATTCTTTCTATTTTCATTTGAATATTTGAAAATGCAGGAACTCATGGATACTTTGCAAATTTCAAGCCAAACTACATATTTTCAATGGACAAAATGAATTAACTGGAATTAGATTTGAAGTGTTCAAATCCATCAACCATTTTCATTAAGTTTATTATGTTTTTGGAATTGCAGGATTGTCAAATCCAAGAACCAAATTTCAAATCACTTTTGAATGGCACTAGTAAACTCAGATATTAATTGCAGGAACTGGAATTCAAATTGAATGTACAGTAAGAAACTAGGAAAAATCAACCCAAATCAAGAAGCTCCACTCTGGATAAAATCAAATGGAAAATCCAATCTCAACAACCATGTTTAGACATGAAATTAAGTGAAATGTAAAATTGTCTAAACTGGAAATGATGCAATATTCTGCACTCTAAATCACTAATATAGCAACCATAAACCCATATAATGACTTATGAGCTACTCTCCTGATGATGCAGAAATTTTTTAAAGCTTTTTGGCCCCCAGAGTAGCCAGGGGCCAAACAAACTTTTTTAGAGGAAAGAAGGAGGGTGGGAAAGATAAACCATCAGTTTACTACACTATGTGTTTTTGTACTGCTATTAAGGACAATTGATTACAGTTGATATAAGAAAACACTAATAATAAAGTAGAATTATTTATTAAAATATATTTTTATCAAGTTGTCTTTTACTTGGTGTGTTTATATTTCATTTGCTGTTGATAATGTACTTTCATTTAATTGGATAGTTTTACCTCCAGTTGCCTTGGCAATAGGAAATCAAGTTGCCTCCCCAAGGCCAGCTGTGGTGGCAGAGTCAACTTGATTTCCTATTGCCAAGGCAACTGGAGGTAAAACTATCCAATTAAATGAAAGTACATTATCAACAGCAAATGAAATATAAACACACCAAGTAAAAGACAACTTAATAAAAATAGATTGTATTTTATAATTCTACTTTATTATTAGTGTTTTCTAATTCAGTTATTAGTAAGCATCTAAATTTTATCCATCTGTAAGGATTGCAAATCCTTCCAACTTGAGTAAATTGATGGAAATTGAGAGAAAGGAATATAATAGTTGGTTACTGGACCATCTTTATGAAGTTAGGACTATCTCTTTATTTTGGCTCTCTCTGATCTTAGTAGGAACACTTGGGTTGTTTAATAACCTTTCTGTGCTTCATAATAATTTTAAGAATTATTGGGACTCTCAAGCTTCAAACTGCACCTTGCAGTCAATACTAGAATTATTGAAGGAATTAAACCCTGAACCTTCAAAGCTCTCAAAAACATCTAAAATTATTGCTGGTTTAGTTGAAATCAAGAATAAAAACTTACTGCCGGGTTTGAATGCAAAAGCAGGCTCTGTAAAGCAGCTTGATCATATAGAGCCAATTGCTTCAAAAATCAACCACTTAAGCAACTAACAATCCAGTCAAATTAATTTTGAAAAGGAAACAGCCAATCAGACAACCAACTCAAAGATGAGCACCCACAAGATACAGTTAACTGCAATACCCTCCAATCAGTATTCAGAGGAAAAGCTTAGCACACCAATAGCATGTAATAACTACCAGACCACAGCCTTAAATATTCTGGTTCTAAATCATCTTGCATGTTTGGCTGCTGCCAGCATCCTTGTAGGATGCTGGCAGCAGTCAATCCAAAATGACCAAGCAGCCAATAAACCATGGTAATCAATACACCTCCAAATTCATCACACATCATTCCACTTCCCCACACCAAACTTCACAGTATTTATTCAGAAGCACTGGCAGTTGACCCAATGCTCTAAAAACATCAAAATACTTGGATTAATAAATTTGGTTTCTATATTCTTTACTCAGTAAATTAGTAGTTTCAAAAAAATAAACCTTCCCAATAATCTGGGAGCAGAGACTTCTTCTGCTTCTGATCTGTTCTGTTTAATTCTCTGGACCCCTGTGGCTGTAGCTCTTGAATTCAACTCTAATATTTGAGTTATGGACGCAACTAAATATTTGGCTTGAACTATCTGTATAATAAGCACTAGCTCACTCCTACTTGTGATAAATCAATGCTGCCTTCTTTACCCCCTCCTCTGCCTCCTTCAGTGATTTTCCTGGGAGCTCCTTGATATGTATTAAATTATGTGGCAAGATATTATAGGCTGACCCATTTATTCATTCTTGGGATCATACAAACTTTGGGGATATCTGATGAACACTTTAATGGTAGGCATTCCCGTAAGTTTGTTGCTGGTAGGCTTCCACTCTTCTGCTCTTTTGTACTATGTGGTTTTTTTTTCAGGAATGGATCTCTGACACCATCCTAACATGGAATTGGGTGATTTTTGAGAATGTCTGTGATTCCTAAAAGAATTAACACAGATCCACTCTAGATCCTTTGACTTCCTGTTTGAGACACCCATAAATAAAATTTATTTCAAATTCATTTTTTTATTTGAAATTTGGTTCTTGGATTTGACAATCCCAAAATTTCAGATTTGTCTATTGGTGCAATACAACATCTAGAAAATGCCATCCAGAAAAATATTTGCAATAGAGTCAGGATTTACATCAGTAAAAAAAATAATAAAAATTATTCTTTAGTTATTTTTTACATATTTTTTCTAATACAGCGTCTAGAAAACACTATCACAAATTAAAATAAAAAAGTGCTATCCAAATAAGATTTTTTGAGTATAACAACACTTAATAAATACCCTAAAATATGCCATCTAGAAATTTGGCATCTATAAAGACAGCATCTGGAATCAAATAATAAATTATACTTTTATGTGATAAATCCAAGGTTTTCTTTTATTAACTGAGAATAAAGTACGATATTAATTTATGACCACAATTAATAAATCAACTCAAATTAACACCACTTTGATAGTACTATCTCCCTGTAACATAGCCATTCAAAACCCAATTTTAATACTCTGGTTTTATTCCTTATCATAGAAATATCTGTATTATTTTTCTTTCAACTTTAAAATGTTTCATTGATGATTTTATATATACAAGGGTAGTGACTTCATTAACTGAAACTGCTATAATCAGGTTAAGGACAGTGTAACTAAGACCACCTCTTCACTTTAAGGTTGGTACAATTAATTTTCCTGAATGGTTAAGGTAAAAAACCCCAGATTCATTGTGATTATCAACAAGCTGAAGATCCAGAATGGCCATGGTTACCAGCTTTACCCCCAAGCCATCAAAAGCAAAGCTGTTGTATCCAAGCATGCAGACTAGCAGGTCAAGTTTGCAAGTGTTACTAGGAGGTTTTGACCTGAAACACCAGAAAATGCCACTTACTCATCTCAAAGACATTGCCAAGGCTCTTGGGGCTAAAGACTAATTCACTTTCTTCACCAACAAATTTTTACTTTCAAATATTTTGGTTTTCACTTTTTTAATATACATATTTAATATAGTGTCAAAAATTAATACAGAAATATCACAGTTTTGGGGTGTTTTAACTTTGGAGCTTTTCACCCTATAGTTAATAATAGCTGATCCCATATTATTATTGCAGATTTAAAATCTTTAGATTATTTTGAGTCTAGCCATATGTTTTTCTGACTGTTTTTGAAATTTTTTTGGGATTTTATTAATTTTTAAGTTATCCAATGCAGTTTAGCTAGAAATTTGACATAGGGTTTCTAGATGATGTTTTCTAGATGGTGTCTTTCTAGATAGTGTATCCCACCACGTTAATTTTTTCATGTTGTCTATGATTTGTTAAACTTAAGAAAATACCAAACATGCATTAGATTTGTTGTAAATTAGATGGCATGTGTATAATGGTCAAGGCTATCAGTGGAATCAATCCTGATGGTCAAGACTAAATTGGTTTGCACTCAAATCTGTTGGATCCAACAGATTTGTATTTCTAATTGTATCTTGGACGTTACAATAGGATAGCTGTACTGTTACATAAAGATTGGATCAGGTTTGGGAATTGCTAGCAGCTTCCGTAATGGGCAGCTGCAAGCTGCAGCCACTCTTGGGTAATGTGCACCCACTCTTCTCCATTGGATTGTCCAGATCATCCCAATATGGAAAGAACACAGATGCAAGAGCCTGGTGGACACCAGAAGATCCTGTAATATTCCTGACAATGGTACAGGTGTTAATAACACTTCTGAGTCTATTGTGCAGCCAGGATGGTATATAAACTTCCCTTCTTTCTAAATAAAAAACATAATTTAACATATTAAATCTTGATTATACTCAACTTAGTTGTTACCTATTATTAAAAGGTAAAGATTACAGAGTCATTATACCTGTATTAATTTGTGTTTAAGCATGCTGCTATACTCTACCCACAAGCAACTATAGATGTTGAACCCAAAGACGCCCATAAGGCCCAATTCAAGACAAGATTCCTGCAGTTCTGATTCATGTATCCCACATTTGTTTGTTGTGTTTTTTCTTTAGTTAGTTGAGTTATCTTCTCAAGGGATTCAAAATTTTCCAGTTTAAATCAATCAAAAAATTCAAATAAAATGATTGATTTTATTAAATATTTTATTTTTCACTTGGCTGAATTGCCCCCAAATTAGATTTGAAATTAGGGCCAAGGATTTGACAAACCTGCATTTTTATGTTTAGGTTCTGAATTTAAAGTAGTGCTTAAAATATTTTTATCAAGATTCTATTTTTCTGCCCATTTGGACCTTTATCTCATATATTGCTTAATTTTAATAGTAATCCATTTTAAAGATACTCCCTTTATATTTTATTCATTCCATTGTCAACCTATTCATTTTTCTCATTTCCCTGTATTTTAAAAGCATTTCATTCAATTTTAGGCCCTCTTCTATTTCTCTGCAATTAGATAATGATTTCTACTTTTTTATGAGCTTCTCTAACCTTTAATATTCAGTTCCACTGTTTTGCTTATGTTGCAACATCTATAATTACTCCCTCTTGGGAAACTAATTCCCCAGGTGACTTGCCAAATGATTCCCCAACTAATCATTAAGTTGGTGGCACTGTTATTATTCAACCATATATTACAGGGATCAAATATTTTGAGTCCTAAGAGGAACACTACTTGGACAAATCACATGACCCAAGAGGAACAATTAATTGGATAAGCCACATGACTATCATGACATACATGTACAGTATGCGGCTTCCCATGATACCTTATAATACTCTAAACTCATATCAAATGAAGTATTATTCTCTTTTTAATTTTCCCCTTTATCTTGTTTATTATACTTCCCATAAGTATACACTTGATAATTGTACTACTTTTTACCTCTTTTTTAGGCTATAAATATTTCTAATCCTTGATATTGATTCCTGTGGTAATTTTTATACAGGGTCTCCAAGGCCAAATCAGGGTATTCCTTACCAGAAAAACTTAGTGGGCTGTGAGAGGGGGTGCTAACTAATAGCACTTATGGTAGGAGGCAGAAAGGGGGTCTGTCTTGTATACCTGATAAAATGGTGGAGAATAGAGGCAGGAGGGTAAGATCTGGCAAAGAACACAGATAGGTTATAGCACTTACTGTAGTGAAACACTATCTTAGCAATACATTAATCTATATCTGTGAAGATATTGGGTAGAGTATCTATAGTACATACCACAGTACAGATAACTCATAGCAATAATGGTATTCTATAACATAAGCTATGGAGGAACAGACAGGGCTGTCTGGACCTTACTCTTTCTATCAGAAGAATGGGAGGCAGAAGTATACACCAGTGTTTCCTAAGTACACAATATGAGAAGGAAGGGATAGCACTTGTGGTTGGGCCTGGGACAATAGCCTGGTAGGGGTGCTAGTATAGCAGGGGGACCTTCCTGTCACCTTTGGTCTCTGCAAGAGGAATAGAAGGGGCTTCCAGAGGAAAGATCTGGTTAAAAGACATTATATAAACAGTAGAAATGTCCATCCAAGTGCAAAGCGCAAGTATGTCAGAAGGTAGAGGTAAAAGTGGGTCTTTTTATTGTGAACAATGAGAGACTTATATATGTATACACCATAATGTGAATGAATGAATAGGATCCATTATCCAGGTATCATAGGCCTGGAAAGAGAATCACATCTTGTTTTCTGGAATCACAATTCCCCTAAAACATAAGTTAGTATCATTACCACCAGGCTTACCTTTATCTTTTGGTCACCAGCAACTCCGGCTCTTTAAATAAGTCAAAATGTGAACAATTAGTTTGGTTAGACCCATTCTCAAAGACCAGGCCTCCCCCTTGATTTACCCTTACCTTGAGTGAAATCCAATTCTCTTGTTTTTATACCATCAATTAGATAAAAAATATTACTCCTGCCCCCAGATCAACAATGACTAGTCCCTACACTAAGTACTAGGGAAGGATAAACCAATAATAATCAGGATACTGGGCTCTCACATTCACATATAAATAAATACATCAGCAATCAAGTAACAGCTCCTCTACCACTTCCATTTCTCCAAAAATGAACAAATACCTCTAGGTCATGTTGCAACTGATCCAATGAGGATTCAGTATTTGAATTGGGGAAGACAACAGTCCAATAGAAAGGAAAGGAATCATAATAATAAGGTCTTGTTTATTATGGAATATTGTGATTGATATACTATATGGGGAAAGCCACTGGGCCACAAGGGGGTGGCATGTTCAATGTAAGGATTGGAGCGAGGAATAACTTGTGCGGGGATCAGCATGTTGAATTGGTAGCACTCCTAATTAAGAGAAAGTGTCTGCAATTTTACATTGCCACAAGATTGGTTCATGTTGTTAGATACATCAAGGGGCAACTCATTGAGTGAATGGCCCATGCAGTTGATAGTGTTGGTGACCCCCAATCCCAAGAGAGGCAGGCTCTGAGACAGCCAAAAGATAAGTTAGTTCATCCTCTAGTCCTGGGGAAGGCAGAGAAAGCAGTGTCTTGGGCTTTCTGAAGTGCTAGAATCTGGTTGATTTATGTGATAACAATTGAGGGGTAATTTGCTCAATGATAGCACAAACTATCGTAAAGTGATTGATCTTTATTATATACTATCAGTCTTGATGGGGTATGAATAGTGAAAAAACATTAAACGAGGAACACCAGGCTTGCTAGTTTCTCTGGAAATCCCAACATGTTTCAGAGAAGTGGGGTTAGGGGATTTTCCAAGCAATGAATTGTTAATCTCTGACTTGCATTGGTTTGGTGCTTTTTTCAGACACTCATACACCAAAATTTAATTTCTGCAGTTACTGCATTGGTTGCTTTGGGGCAGCCTGTCAGCCTATCAAATTGGGCAGCCCTTCCCCCTAATTGGATTTGGGAAAAATGCCTTTGGTTTCCCAATTTGGC
>QTSX02000316.1:0-67997 GCA_014839935.2 Entomophthora muscae | reverse complement strand
TTTATGCCTTGAGCCATGAAGCTGAGTTCCAACCCTTCTTTGACTATTTTGAGCCACAGTAGTGGGGCACAAAGTGGTCAGCTGCCAGGGAAAGCCAACAGCAAAAGCAAGCTGGGATTGCTATCAGGCTGTTCTCAAGGATAAAATGAATACAATATTGGGCCTTGAAAACTGGCATAAACATTCTAATTCCTCCTCTGGGGTGAATCCCAGATACAACACCTTCTTTGAGCACCTTAAGGCTAAACAGGGGAAGACTGGCTCCTCCCTTTGGGATATGTAAGTAAGAGCTCCGATTAGGAGAAAACAGTACAAGGCTAATATTTATAATGAGCAGATAAAGACAGCTGTCAATAAAAATTACAAACTAAAATAGCTTGGAGAGCAGACAGAAAGATTGTCACTGTACTCTCTTGCAGTAAACCTTTAACTTAGTTTATAAAAAGATTGCTCTTTCTGATATTTTATCATTAATTTTAATGTCAAAAATAATAATATAATTTACCAAGATAATTAAAATCATAGAAATAATCAATAGTTTTTAATAGAGATTTTTTTGCTAGAGCCTGGATTATCTAGCTTAAATATTTGTTTTAGTACTAAAGATTTTTAATTTTTGTGTTGATGTTATGTCAACTATTTTTAAAAATAATTATTAATTATTGTTTTTTGAAACCATTCTAAGTTTTCAGGAATTTTTTTAAGAGGTAAGTTAAGACTTTTTATATTATAAATATAATGATTTTATAGTAATAATAGTTAATTTCATAGTAAATTATTCTAGAGGTCCATTTTAAATATCTTTTTATCATTTTTTATTAATAGTTTTTTGACTTATGGTGATCATATTATCCTAAATTTACACTGGAAATTTTTTACAAAGTAAAATGTGCTCTATTTATTTTTTTCTAATTAAAAAAGTGCCAACTCCTAGTAGGCTAGATGTGGATAAACTTAATATAGAATTGTCAAATATATACTTCAGAGAAGTATAATAAACAATAAAAATAGTATATTAAGAAGAGAATGATACTTCATTTGGTTGATTCTAGAGTATTATATAGTATCATGGGAAGCCACATACCATTCATGTATGTCATGATGTAAGAAATATTCCTGACATTAATCATCTTTCACTATAGTGCCAAGTTAGGTCAGGAAAGGGAATTTCAAGCCCAAATAATTCTCAATATGAAATGGATTTTCCCCTCTCAAATGGGGAAAATAAATAAAAAGTAAAAACTGAACTTTGCAAAGCCTAAATTTTTATCATCCAACCAGGCGCCTGTTGCAGTTGCGCAGGCACCTGCCATGCCCACCAGCACCCCACGCCAACCTCTTGCCTGCCTGCCCACCCACTTTCTCCCCTGGTCCCAGCCTACTGCTTGCCACACACCCGCCCAGGTCCAAGTCCCCACTCCCCTCCAGCCAATCAGAAGCCACAAAAGCATATAGCCATGAAATAAGTACCTTTCAAAAGGTTTAAAAATAGAGGTCCAAAAATACATTGCTGAACAACCCTAGAACAATTCCCCAACCTTGCCCACCTATATGGCCCCAACTAATGGGGATCTGGGACCCAGACCACTTTGTTGGGGCCAGACCTTTGTCACAGTAAGTTCCATAATGCTGGGTATTGTCTGTCCAAGTAAGAAGGCACAGAAGGCCGAGAAACCTGTATTGAAATTGACCGAGTTAACGGATTTAAACCAAACAGTCAATTGAAAATGGGTCACGGCTGCTCCAGTATGCCGACTGAAACCAGATCCCCCTTGTAAACTGACGTTGATAAATCAGCGTAATATGAGGGTCACCTGATATAAGCTCACTAATCAGCAAGGTCGTCAGAAACTGGTCACACAAGGGTTCTTTGCAAACCTGGACTAGATACTTACTTGAAACAGTGAAAATCATTCAATATATATCAGAAAAATTGACTAAGCAATACCACCTGAGTCTTGACCTCCTATTTCTTCTACATCTTCAACTCTAAGAGTTGAGTCCTCCTAAATTTACTCAATAAAAATCAATTATCCCAAGTTCTAATTTTAAATTTTAAAAATGCATCCTGTGCTTGGGTTGTTGCGGTATATCCCGTACAATCTGATTCTGAACAGAATCATCTCAGGAAGATGGGGCCCAGCATCTGGAACTTTGTTGTTGGCGCCGCAAAATGTTAATTTCATACCAGCCAATTTTGTAGCTCCTCCCTCCATTCCTGAAGATGAAAATTGGGTCACTTCTCAATGCCCAGAATTCTACGCTGAAGATGCATTGATGCTTTCCCAGGTCATTTATCTTGGTTTACTCTGGTTAGGATTGATTGTTCTACTTAATCCTGAAGTTACAATTGGAAAATTCACAAAAAAATATCTGAAGCCGCGTTGGTGGTTAATCATCAATTCTATGTGGATTTGGGTGGTTATTCCCCATCATTTAGAAATGGCATCATATTATCCAGTTATTTCCATCACAACCTTTGCCAAATCCAACCAAACAGTCTAAAATTAGACATTGGAGAAAATTTGGGGCCATTTTCTCTAACCTGGAATTATTCCAACCAGGATCCATTGGCCACATCAAAGAAATGGCAACCCAGCCACAGATAGTGGGGAAACAAGGGGTTGGCCATATTTATAATTGCCCAATGCCAACCCTCACTAACCAGACTTTTGGGGTTTCCCATCCCATGTTTTCACTCTCACTTGCAAAACTTTGCAAGTGGGGATACTATAAATGAAGGATTACCCCCTCAATGATAGCTTGTGCTATTATTGAGAGCAATGCCCCCCTCAATAAATACCTTCTAAATCCTACTCTTAGCCAAAAACCTTAGACTAGTTTAACCTCACCCTGAATCCCTAACCAGTGAAGATGAACCATCTCATCTTCAAAGCTGTGCTTACAGTGTGCCTTGGGATTAGAGGATATCAGCAAGGACTTTCTACCTTTGGACTCTTACTAGAAGGGTTGGGCCAAAGGTACTACACAGACCCCAGCCAACTTAACTCTTTGTACGCTGGTTCTTGGCCTCCTCTTGTGTCACCCCACTTCACCATATCTGTTGCTGCATGCATCTCTGCTTGCTATAATTGACCTACTTTACGGTAAGCTTTGGCAGATACAACACCCATTTCAAGGTTTTCCAATGGTTAATGACCATCTACCTCATTGTCACAGCTCTGACAGGGTTTTAGTTTGCAAACCTTCTTCTGTACCTATTAAAGGTAGTACCAATCATACTTGGGTATTACACATGGGGGTCATAAGGCTTGTCCAAGTAATTTTCTGCTTATGACTTGAAAGGGTTGATCCCTGTAATAGAAAAGAAATTTATAAAAGTGCTACCAAATTAATGGTTAGTTGGGGAATCACTCAGGGAATTACTTTCCCAAGAGTGAGTAATTGTCAGGGCCCAAAATGCCCTATCAATCAGCTAGCCTGTCTGGAGATAAAACAACCAATAACATGAGAAGCATTGACAACTGCCTTTCTGAAAGAAAACCCTCCTTTCTTATTTAAAATGGCCTGGGGCCTGCAAGGCCCATGTTCTCCAAAACACTTACATTAAGTTTAAACATGAATTCAGGCTCATTTATTATTGGGGATTGGTAAATTAGGAGGGTGATTGTTCAATTTTGCAATTGGGCGCTTGATTGCCTACTGGTTCTAATAATAGCTGTGGCACTTTGACATACTGCAGCCAAACCAAGGTTAATGATATACCAGTCAATGTCCTTCCACTCCCAAATTCTCAGTGCACAATTTTCAAGCCATTTTACAAGTATCACTGAAAATGATGCCACGAGGCCTCTGATGGCACAAAAGGCTATGTATTCCCCAGTAAGTATAAATAGTGAGGAGGAGAATCCTTCTTCACTGTTGATATGTTAAATAAACAACTTTATGCCCATGACCCATTTTTTTCCAGGAATTATCCATTTTTTAACTAATATGATCATTATGTTTGCATCTATTTAAAAATCCACTACACAATACAGCCATGCCTATCCACTCTCTTCTGGCTCTGCTCCTGCCACTTTGATTAAGCCACCTTGCACCATTGACTTGGAGTTCTTCTACCCTCACCACCTGAATCTTCCTATGGCCACTCTAGAGTGTAAATTCCACCTACCATGAAGGAGATTTCTCTCACTGCCCCTGCCTAATCTGCCTCATGCCCAAGACTTCAGCAAGTTAGGGTTTGTTTACATCACAGTACTGAGGCTGGCCAATCAGGTTGTGCTCCATACTAGAAGTTGGCGTCCTTTGGCTACAGCTGTGAATTACCTTATCAGGATAGCACTGATTGTGTACATGGCTGTTCAGGCTTGCCTCCCCTTTGGGAGTCCGGTCAGACTCTGGTATTAGCTGTGACAGTAATCAAAGATGCTGTGACAGAATTTTCAAATGTATTGCATGGATATAAAATTAATATTGACAGTTGATGTAATGAAGGTTTAAATGTTTATGGTTGCCTAGAATTTAATTAAATTAGCTTTTAAAAGAGTATATTCTTAAAATTAAAGCTGTCAAATGCAAAAAATAAGTAAATATTGATTAAAGTTTTGATTAACAATGAGAGGAGATTTCAAACATTGTATTAATGTAAAGCTAAAGAATTACACATGGATAAACTATAGTAGAATCAAATTGACTGAAAATCCGTCGCAGGAAAATAGATTGATTGAATACTTTCATGTCTTAAATAATTAGGGTATATATGGGAAAAAGTTGATATTAAGTCGTTCAAATGAAAATAAAATTGGAGCCATAAAAATTATATTTGGTGTTGAGCTCTAGAAAACTGTTTCATATAGAAGTTATAATAAAGGTTAAATTCCTATATGTATTTATGAAGAATAACTAAAAAATATTAATTTTTAACTGAGGTTTCCATCACCAAAAGTGGTATAATTGTTTTATCTGTTGCTTATTTGCAGATGGCGTTCCCGGCTGAAGTCATGCATCGGGTGCCTCTGGGACAGGTGTGGTAGCTATAGACGTTATTCAAGCATGTTCCAAGAGTAGAAAAATCCTTGCAAATGTTTTTTCCTTGGACACATTTTTGAGATGGATTTGTTGGTTTGCTGGGTGATTGTGTTGGGTTGGGGGATGGTTTGGTTGGCGTTTGGGTTGGCTGATGTGTTTGTGTGGGTTTGGGCTTGGAAGGAGATCCCTTTGGGGAAATTGTAATGATAGGTTGTGATTCATACATCTCCTGTCCGTAGTTGTCTGCAAAGCTTTCAGGAAGAGTGGGATAGCCTGGGAGATTGGCAACAACCATCTTCTTGCCTTTGATGCTGCCATTGTCGCTGCCACCAGTGATTTCAATGTCAACGCAGTTCATGTAAATCTCGCGGTTGCCCACTTTGTTGAACCACGTCCAAGCAAAGGTGACATTGCCGTTGGGGGCATCCTTGGGGATTGCGACTTGGTAGTCTACAGTGGAGATGATGCAGTTACCCATGACTGTTTTCAAAACAGCAAAGTTGACTTGGTCATAAGTCATGGAGAACTGACAATGGCCGCCATTGTGCTTGGCAGAACCAGCTATGTGGATGTCGATATTAGAGCCAGCCTTGTATGCTTTGTAGACTGGGCCAACTGGAGCACCGCGGCAGGGGAATGATCTTCCGCCTCCAAGTGGAGAGATGATGTCGTAATCCACGTCTCCAGAGTAGCCAGGATGGTGTGATGAGCGGCGAGGTGCGGGTTCAGTCAGTGCCATGTGGGCAACAGCAGAACCGAAAAGGAACAGGATGGTTGAAGTTTGAATAGAAAGTTGCATTTTGATGGCTGAATTGGTACCTTTTGAATCCTTTTATAGGTTTGTTGTTGTGTAAATGACATGTGGTGATATTTTTCTTTGTCGAAAAAGGCAATTTGATGTATTGGTCTGTCTAATATAGATATTTGTAAATATTTGCTTAAAGAAATTATGTTTATATCATATCTACATGGTATTTATTAACTTTTAGATTAAATCACTGACTCAGACAACTTTTCTTGTAATTAATATATTTCAATAGTTCTAATGCTTAAAAACGTTTTTTGTGCAACCATTGTCATTTATTACTTCCTATAGTTAAAATTTAGAGAAGAGTAATAATTAAACACTACCAGGGCATTTGATATAATCTTTTTACATCAAAGTAATAAATCGAAGTATCTGTTGTCGGCAAAACAGGGTATTTTATTGAGGATAGATATGTAAATATTGCTAGCCCTTTCTTTTCTGGGACTCAGCGCTCCATTCACCAAATAAACAACGCATTTGCTGGTTCCCGCAAAATAACCGTATTTCTCCTTCCGCCCACACGACCCTCGAATTCCTATTAAAGTTATGGCGTTTTCGGAAGCTTCTGTCAACAACCCGTCCGAAGATTTTGATTATTCATGCCCATGCCAATGTCTTGATTTGGTCGTCACTCAATCTGATTTTTGCCAGAAAAAGCAAAATACCTAATGTTTTGATGCATTATTATTCATTCACTCCCTAATAATTAAAAATGAAAATTTCTTTAAATATTCAACCAATCAAAATACACGAGCAACCCCCACTCCACATTTTAATCAATAAATCTTATTCTGGGCTAATGTCCCAATAAATACCTTATTAACTATAATCACCGCAATATCTTATACAAATTTCATTATTAATAATTTTTATAACCACTCATACAGAAATTTAATTAAATTAAACTTTCCTAGTTAATAAAACGAAATATTCTACAAAAGCAATAAAAACCTGTATTAACTCCTAATCTGCTAGCTCCACTTAACAAATCCTCTTTACCAGTATCTGGTGGTAATCGATTAGGGTTTAAAAATTAAAAACTACATTTCCTAAATTTAAAAGTTCGATATTTTGATAGTGGAATAATAACTCTTTTCAGAATCCCGACTTATCAATACCATTGCAAATATCCTAAATTCTTTGAGATCGCCTAGAAATATGGAAATGACATTTAGTTAAATGGGGCTTGTGGTTAAAAAATAAAAAGCCTCTTGTTAAAATTAACTACTTTTAAACGATTTTAACACAAAACATTCACCAACAAATCTTTTTCGTTGCTAGGTGCTTACAGAATTTTCAGCAATAAATGTTTAAATAAATTAGAAATTATTCCTCCAAAAATAGCATAATCATTAAGAAGAAAGAGTCTGATTATTCATACAAGCTTGAAGCCCAATTAAACCATTGCGCTTATAAACCCAGGAAGCTACATGGAAGCACTTAACCTGCTATATAATGTTGCAACTAAGTTTCCAGACTTGCCTGCTAACATATCTTATGATACACAGGGGGTGCTTGATGAGCCGCCCCTTGACGTATCTAACATTATGGATTAGTCTGATGGCAATATTGAATGGCGGGTACTTCATCCTAATTAGGAGCGCTGCCAATTTGACTTGCTGATTCCCGCATGAGTTATTTCTTGGCTCCAAACCTTACATGGAACTTCTCACTATGCCACCCCCTTGTGGCCTTGTGGCTTTCCCCATATAGTATATTAATCACAATATTCTACAATAAACAATACCTTATTCTTATTATTCTGTCCTTTCTATTGGACTGTTGTCTTCCCCAATTCCAAATACTGAATCCTCATTAGTTCAGTTGCAACAATAACATTAAAATTTAGCCCCTCCATGTATCAAGTACAAACTCACATAGATAAACAATTGAAAAATCAGTTTATTTCAAAAATATATAATTATGATGGTACTTAATGAATAATATTTTAGAAATTTTTCACCTAAAATACATATTTTATTATTGCTGACACCAACTGATCATCTCAAACTAAGTATGCCAACCTTCTTTTTTATTGGGTCCCAACATTTCATTTTCATTATTGCCGCCTATAATCTCTTCCTAAACTAGCAATTCCCACTAAAACATATTTTAAAGTAAAAAATGTTTTTTGTCCAATACTTTCTTCTACCCAGTGTCCTTTGGTCACTTTCATTTAACCCCAGGTTTCTTCCTGTAATATTTTTAGTTGTGCTTCATTACTTGCCATAACAAAGAGCTTTGGTGAAAGTCTTAAATAAGTAAGTCTTGAGGTTCCTGCTTTAAGCCTGTTTGATCTGTACATGAATATAATCTTCCTAGAAAATGAAAAATGAGTGCTGAAGTTTTCTTGTCAAAGTCAATGAGCAAAAATGAACTTAATTTTATTTGTAAAGGGGCTCAATAATTTAAACATAGACGTTTGATCCTAGTAGTTCTAGTGGGGATACTCCAGGTGACAGGAGGATGATAGGGATTCAGAAGTCTTAGGTATTCATAAAAACCTATATTTTAGCAGGAGTAACACCTCAAGCCATGGCAAAAAGAGTTTTCTTTTTAACCCTCAACTTATGAACCATCATTCCCTAGGCCAACCCAAACCCCTAGTGAACTTGAATTCATGACATAATAGATATCTAATTCTTCTTGTTGGAAACAGCCCAGCATTCCTGAACTGAACTAGTTAGAGAGGCAACTGAAAAGTGGTGGAATGGTGAAGCTAGGTATAGTACTTGTCTTAAATTTGTAATATACAAAATATCATGACCCAAGGGAGTCACTCTGTTCAGTTAAGGGGATGAAGTTACCTAGGACAGCATTTGGCAATTACAGAAGGCCCAATTATTCTTGAGATAACAGGGGGACAGCCTGTCAGAAGTGACAACATATCTCACCTGCAGTCTGGGATAAGGAGAAATAGAGAGGTTATGAACCAGTCATAGTTTAACTCACTATTGAAATCAGGATATGAGCATAGCGTTGTCTGTTTTGAATAATCCAGGAGTTGGAGCCTTTTTACTGATCTAAAAGATCTTTGATGGAAGGAGCTCTTTGTGCAAGAAGTAGCTCACACAATTTTTGGTGGGGGTAACAGTAGGTACAGGGTGTCGTAACTGTGCTGTTTTAGCAGAGTTACAAGGGGAAAAATATTTAGAGGATTGATAATAATCTTTATAGTGAGATAGTGATTATATAGCTATTGTGAATCAATGGATAGAAGGAACATGATTGGTGATCACACAGCTGGATGGAAGAGGGAGTGGCTTGATCCTGCTAATGACTCAAGCGCCAAATTGAGGTATCCACCGTGAGGGATCATCATTTGTTCATGTTAATTGATTTGGTAATCTGAGTTGACTTCCGGGTCTGGCTTCAAGTGGCCGGGTAATTGGATTGTGGGTCACAAACCCGCTTGGTTAGAACCTTGCTGGCGGGTCAAGCCTGCAGTTTTGACACCCCCCCCAGCTGAAAGTTGGCCTCCTCAGGAGGCAGGTTGTCAGGGAGGTTGTCAGGAGCCTGGGCGCCATATTGAACCAGTTGTTGTTTGGTGGCAGGCAGGGAAGTTTCTTGTTGCTTCTGTCTTGCTTTGCAAGGTTGTAGGTGGTTGTGGTGTAACATCTTGTCCTGCTTGCGTTTCACGAGCCCTTGCACAAGGTTAGTGTTATTGTTGTTTACCTTTAGAATGATTGCTGGCCCTACTTTTTTGGGTTGTAGTTTGCTTTTGTCAACATTCATGACCCAGACTTTGTCCCCAACTTTGTGTCTTTGACAGATGGGGATGAAGGTCTTTTGTAAGTGTTCCTTTTCTTTGGCTGCTTGTTTGCTGTTGGCCTCTATTACTTGAGGATCAGAACAAAGGGGGACTTGACTTGGAATTTCCAGTTTGGGTCCTGTCAATGCTTGAATGATATTAGGCTGTGTGCTGTATACCAGTTCAAACGGGCTTTTCCCTGTGGATCTGTTCACTCAGGTTTGGCACACAAGTAACGCAGTCAGAAGCTGCTTATACCAGTCTTCAGGTCTCCCAGCGGTGAGCTTGGCTAGGGCTTGCACAAGGCTACCATTAAGCCACTCCACGCGTCCATTGGCCTGTGGATGGTATGGTGTAGTGACAGTGTGTTTAACCCCATTCTTGGTGAGGTACACATTGGTGTCTTCAGAGGTCAATTCTTTGCCTCTATTGATTATCAGGAGTTCTGGCTTTCCAAACTTACTGATGATTTCTTTGCCAATGAATTGTTGGACGTCATTACCAGTGTGCAATTTCACCGCTTGGGCTACTGGCCACCTTGTTGCAAAATCAATGACTGTGATGATGTATTTTTTGTTGTTGTGCTTTCCTGGCATGGGGCCCACAATGTCCAGAGCCCATACCTTGAACGGTAGTTGGATTTGAATGGGGAGTACAGACTTAGGCAGGGGTTTGCTCCTGGCAAACTTTTTGCAGACCTTGCACTGTTCTAACACTTCCTGGACATTGCGGTGTAGGGTTGGCCACCAGGATTAATGTTTTAGGAATTTTTATAGATTTTGGCTCTTGGTATGTCCAAGATCTCTGTGGTAGCAAAGAATGGTATCAACTTGTTGATGTGTGAGGATGTAGGGAATGGTTGTGCCATCTGACATCTTTCTGTGAAGAGTCCCGTATACATCAGCAAAGAGGTGTGCATTCTTGATGACCGTTTCTTTGGTGATATTGGTTGTGCCTGCAGGGAACCCTTCATCTTTTGTACGGAGCACTAGGAGAGGCCAGTCTGGGTCAAGCCCATTCTCTCCCCTAGAAGCGCGGACATACAGGCGGGACAGGACGTCTGCCATGGCAAGTTTGGCCCCGGGCTTATATTGGATGAGCATTTTAAGACTTTCCAAGACTTCCATCCACTGCGCTTGGCAGAGTGACAAGTTTGCCTGTGCCTTGAAATAGATGAGCAACTTATGATTGGTTAATGCTGTGAATTCTTCCTGCCATTCTAGGTAACAGCGCCATTTGACTAGGCAGTGTACAATGGTCAGTAGTTCTTTGTCATGAATAGGGTATCTACACTCACCATCTGTCAGCTTGCGCGACTCGTAGGCTACGGGCAGGAAGTCATCATCACTATTCTTAATTTGCTGAACTCCCCCAATGGATGCATCTGAAGCGTTGGTTTCCATCTGGTATTCTCTATCCTGGTTGGGGTATTGTAAGATGGGAGCTGTTGTGAGTTTTTCCTTGAGGCGTCTAAAACAGAGGTCACGTTGGGGGGTCCATACAAACTTGGACTTGGCGCTTGTTATGGCGGACAAAGGGGCGGTCAAGACACCACAGTCAGGTATGAAGCAACGTACATAGGCCACCATTCCCAAGAAGGTGTGTAGTTCTGACTTGTCCTTGGGGGGTGGCATCTTGCAGATGGCTTGTATCTTCTGACTGTCAGGTTTGATGCCGTCCTTTGAGACTATGTGTCCCAAGAAGGGTAGTTGCTCCCGGAAAAACTGGCATTTAGAGGGCTTGGCCAGCAGTTTGTGTTGTGCCAGGGTCGCAAAGACTTCTTCTAGGTCCTTGTGATGCTGTTCTACCAAGGGGCTGTAGACAATGATATTGTCCAGGTACACGAGGGTGTGTCTGCCTATGTGTGGTACAAACACTTTGTTTATGAAGGTTACAAAGGTGAACAGGGCATTGGTCATGCCAAAGTTGAGTACCACACATTTTTAGGAACCATACATGGTGCGGAAGGCTGTCTTGGGGATGTCTTCCTCCTTGATAAAAATTTGGTTGTAACCTGCAGTTAGGTCAATCTTGGAGAAAACAAAGGCTCCTCCCAAGGCGTCAAAGAGATCGTTAATTAGTGGTAAGGGGTAACAATTCTTGATGGTGACTTTTTTCAAGGCGCAGTAGTCTGTGACCAGGCGTAAGGTACTGTCCTTCTTGGCCACAAAGAATACGGCAGCCCCAAAGGGAGATTGTGAGGGGCGGATAAGTCCTTTTTCCAGTGCTTCCTTGAGATAGGCGCGCAGGTTGTTGTCCTTGTTTGGAGTCAGCCTGTAAATGGGGTGTGCCTTGGGTACGGCCCCCTTGAGTTGGATAGAGTATTGGATGTGTTTCTCAGGGGGTAGACCAGGTAACGCTTCCTTAAAGATTTCTGGGTGACGGGCCACAATGTCACAATCTTGCGGCGTGGAGGTGTTGTGGATCCTTGAAGTGTATGACTTCATACTGGCAGAAGTCACAGTCAATAGCTTTCAGGTTTTCCTTCTCATCTGAGGTCTCCGTGATGCTAAAAAGACATGGTCTCATAGGAGTTGGTCTACAGAGTCTGGGTAGATTTGGTGGTTGACACCTTCACGCTTGATGGTCAACACTGAGGTCGCCCAGTCCATGTGGGGGTTGTTTTTCTGTAACCAGTCTAGTCCCAGTACAATGTCAAACTTAGGAAAGTCAATGACGGGACCTTGGATGGTGGAGTGGAGGTTCTTAAGCATGACAGAGAAGGGAGCAGTTTCTTTTGTCACGGCAATGTGATGTTCATCAGCCAGGACCACATTTTTAATCTACAAAGGATTAGTGGCCAGCTTGAATCTATCCACAAAGCTGCTGTTGACTAAGGTTTGATCTGCGCCCGAGTCCTAGAGAGCTGAGCCTGTGTAACTGCAAAAGCAGAAAGGGTAAGACATCAATTTATTGGGATATCTGGCAATGGTGTATAGCACCAGGTCTTCCAAGGGCACTTGGATCATTGGGCATTGGTCCATGTCCTTGGGTTGGTATTCATTGTTGGGCAAGTCAGGAGTTGCGTGAGGAGAGCTTGGCTCAGCTTAGTGCTCTCCCTGGGCTTTTCCCTCATCTTGGTTGCCTTGGGTGGCGGTGACACAGAAATGGGTACAATTTGATTGGCTGTTATTTCCGTTCCCGTTCCCATTAGATCCTGTGGGTTTGTGGTTGTTGTTGTTACCATTACCCCCAGGAGGTGGTTGAGAGGAACACCCACTTGAATGTGAGTCCTTGGGTCTCTCTTGTTTCCCAGTCTGTGCCTTGTGCAGAGTGTTGGATGTTTGCTCCGCTTTTTCTGCTTCACAGTACAGGCTTTGTAGGTTGGTAACCTGGTCCAGGTTCACATGTCTCATTACGTGCAACTTGAGAGCGTCGTAGTACATGAGGTGTGTTGCTGGAGTGTCAAAGGCCATGTCAGATGGGGCGCAGAGACGGAGTTCCTCGTAGGCGCGGATGAGTTCTTTGACGGTGCCTGTCTGGGTTAGGTTCTTTACTTAGTGTATGATCATGAGTGCTGTATCCTTAAGCACAAATCTTGCCAAGAAGTCCTGTTTGAAAGTGTCCCAGTTCTTGTTGGTGTGCTCTTTGTGCCACTTGTTGCACCAAGTGCCAGCGTCATGGGTCAGACAAATAAAAATCTTTGCAATACAAAACCGCTGTGGGCACTCCATCTGAGCCAACTTGCTTTGGGCGGACTGAAGCCATGCAGCAGCATTGTTGTTGTTGGCCCCCGCAAAGGGTTCCAAGGCGGTGCTGCAAAGTCTTTGTGCAACATAGGCAGGCATGGCGGTCTTGCCCGCTGGTTGTGGCATTGATGAGGGTGCCTGAAAGAACACTAGGGCGGACAGGGCGTTGAAGGAGGGTAGTGGGATCACCGTGTTTTGGTAGAGAACAAAACAATCAGGTATCTTGGTACCAGGAGTGTACGGCGTCCAGTCAGGCAGGAGGCCAGACATAATTCTGTCAAGGATTTGTTGGCTGCGGCGTGTGCGGGCAACAGGCGTAATTTTTCAAGATAAAGTAGGGTGGAGAACCTACCTGTGCTACCAATGTTGTAACTGTGCTGTTTTAGCAGAGTTACAAGGGAAAAAATATTTAGAGGATAGATAATAACCTTTATTGTGAGATAGTGATTATATAGCTATTGTGAATCAATGGATAGAAGGAACATGATTGGTGATCACACAGCTGGATGGAAGAGGGGGTGGCTTGATCCTGCTAATGACTCAAGCGCCAAATTGAGGTATTCACCGTGAGGGATCATCATTTGTTCATGTTAATTGATTTGGTAATCTGAGTTGACTTCCGGGTCTGGCTTCAAGTGGCCGGGTAATTGGATTGCAGGTCACAAACCCGCTTGGTTAGAACCTTGTTGGCGGGTTAAGCCTGCAGTTTCAACAAGGGGGATATTTGAGCTCCTCTAAAGTATGACCTAGAAAGTGGATCTTGAATTTTAATATGACTACTAGCAAATAAGGAACAAATTGAGTGAACAAAAGGTTATTCCAATTTTTATTAGAATATGATGACAATCAGTCAACTAAGAGAAGTGGGGGGTTTTATAGCCAACTTTGGGCCCTTCAGGTTTTTTTGGATCAAACCCAATAGGAAAGGGTTTGATAGGTGAAAATTTTTCAGCTGAGTGGGACAAGAACTGGTACCATCCCCTATTTTCAGGAGGCATTGGGGAGAATTTCTATAATGGAGCAGAATTCTGGTGGTAGGAGAAGTTGGCTAAATTGAGCCCAAACTCAGGTTTTGTCTCTAAGGCCAATTTTAACCTGATAACATATTTCTGTTTCCTCTGCCACTACTGGCTTGATTGAAAATCTTGACTAGGGTATCCAGTTTGGATAAAGATATTTTGGGCATCTTAGTGGGAGCAAAGTTAGATAAAGTCCCTACCTTTGAGGGTTGCTAGTGAGAATTTCTTGGGATAGCTGGAGTATTTTGATGGGAGGTCATTAGCTAAATAAATCCCTTTATCCTAATGCAACCTGCCTGTCTTTTTGTGGATTCTGTTTGATAGAGCAATGTCTTCAAGCCCACAGATAATTTGAGGACTTGGTTCAAATCCCTTTTGGGTCCTTAGTATGACCCAAGTCCCTGCCTGCTGAGTTGCTGCAGCAGGGGAAAAGGCCGACTCCCCTTTTGTGGATGCCTGCACCTGTGGGGTGCTTGCATTGTTGGAGAAGGCCCTGAAACTAATTTTATAAACTTTATTGTATTCCCCCTTTTGGTACTATTTAATAAACTATTGTTGATTCCACCAGTTTTATATATGATTTAATGATTGTGTTGAGGGTCTGGATGTACAAGCATTCTGGATACTGCCAACCTACTTAACATCCAGCCATTGCTTAATTTGATGCCCTTCCAATATACCATTTGACATACCAAGAATGGTAACCAAGCAATATCACATGACTGTCCAAGTATCAAGTGGCTCAACCCCATCTTGCACATGACTAACCCCTAGGTTTGATCCAATTAAATCCCTATCACAGTCAAGTCTATATAAGTCTAAATTATTATCCAATAAGATATACTTCTCTTCTTCTTAATTCCATATTTGAAGCTTTCCCAAAAGGGGCTCCTTATCACTGGTAGCAGCTACAGTTTTTTGACCACGCCCATGAGAGAGAAAATGACTGACCAAAACCTGCCCACCTTTGCTCACGTACTCAACCAGGCCACATCCCAGGAGACCTGGAAAACGTACTTCTGCACCCACAACATCAACAAAAATATACCTAGCAGATGCACCATATTTGAAGGTCTGGTCATGCCCAAAGCATGAGCCAAGATAATTCAATACAGTCTCTCTCTTCAACCACAAACAAACACATAACCACCTATCACAGGAAAAGTTACCAACACCAAATACATTGTTATTGACAAGTTCTTTGGTAAAAAAAAAGAAAACATCATCAACTGGCTAGACCACACAGCCACTAAACTCCCCGCCAGTCACATCCCCCATGAGAAATGGGTCCAGGAAGCGCCTATATGAGGCCGCAGCTAACTGGTTTGCCACCTGGGTTGGCTCACAAACTGACAACCAGCTTGACAACTGGGAAGAGTTCAAAGCAGACATCACCCAAAATTTCTGCGTCACTAAATCCCTCCAAGACATTGAAATACAGCTTAGCAATCTTCCTCAGAAGACCACTATTGCAGCTTACACCAATGAATTTGAGGAAATATGCTGCAAGATCCAAAACCCAGCTCAAGCTGACAACATACACGCCAGAGCCTCATTCATCAGCTGAATGAAACCCTCTGTTGATGCCCTCATATGTCCAGAGGCCAACACATCCATGCCTGCGCTCATTGCAGAAGCCAAACACACAGAAAAACGCGCAAACATGGAATATGCTGCACACAATGGCAATCACTGCTTGAACAACAATGGCAGAGAAAACTCCAATGGTAACAAACAACAAAACACCAATCATAGCAATGGCAACTCCAACCGTAACAATGGCAATTACAGCCAAAGCGCAAATTGCTCCCATCCCAAGAAAGAGGGCACCACCAAAGTAAACAACACTGAAACAGCAACTTGCTATGAATCTGATCCCAAATTCTCTGACCTCAAAGGTCTCAAAAAGAGGAACAGGGAAAAGAGGAGGGGAACAGGCTTAAGTGTCCCTGCCTCTCTCCAAATCAACAAGAAACTGTACCAAGCCACAAACTTTGCTGCTTGCATCCCATGTGTCCCGCAATCCACTATTTTGATGAACATAAAAATTAAAGATTGCTCACAATTTCTTGTCTACCCATGCACTTACAAATCACACACACATAAAATTTTATTTGAATCTGGTGCACAACACACTATGGTTAACAAACCTTTTGTAACCAAATACAAAATACCAGTTGTCAAATCCAACTTCAAATACACCAGAAAGGCAGATAAATCAAAGGTTCTACTTGAAGCCAAAACAACTCCCTTCATAATTGACCTCCAAGGCATACAAACGTCCATCAAATGACTTTTCATGAACAACATAAACTAGGACATTGTAGCAGGCATGAACTTGTTCACCCAAGTGAACCCCAGCGTATGTTGGAAAACAAAAACCATGACCATCAAAAATAACAGAGTCAGTTTTAACATCCTCAAAGAACCCAATGACCTCATTCTAAGAGACACAGTATTTGTCCAGATCATAAATTTAAGATGACTCAGAACATCTAACCAAAGACAGTACCCTCCACATAATGAGGTACACTGAATTTAATAACATGCAAACAACAAAGATCCAATACCCAGAGCTTGCAGCACTCCTAAAGGAATACACCCATGTATTCAAGGAAGAACTCACCAAGCTACCCCCCAAACGGGAAGTCAAACATGGCATTGACCTATGTAAAGCCATGCCCAAACCTGCACCCCTCTACAGACTCTCCCCATGGAGACACAAACCCTCAAACCCCATATTGAGGACAATCTAGAAAAAGGATTCATTCACCCATCAGAATCCCCTTGGGGGTAGCAGTGTTCTTTGTAAAGAAAAAAGAAGGCACCCTGCTTCTAGTAACTGACTACAGAGCACTAAATGCAAGCACAGTAAAGAATAAATACCCTCTTTCACTTATAGAGGATCTGTTTGCAAGACTCTCAGGAGCCAAATTTTTCTCCAAAATCAACCTCACCTCAGGTTACAACCAAGTTGAAGTAAAGGAAAATGACATACCAAAGACTGTGTTCCATACACAATTTGGATCCTTTGAGTGTAGGGTAATGAACTTTGGGATGATCAACGCTCCTGCAACTTTTGTCACCCTGATGAACCAAGCACTAAAAGGTCTCTCAGATACATTATGCTATCTTGAAAATGACCTCATATTCTCAAAAAAAAGAGGAATACCTCACACATGTTCGTGAGACACTCAATCAACTTGCAAAGCACAAACTTTATGCAAAGCCAAGTAAGTACCAATTTATGGAAAAGAAACTCCTGTTCTTGGGCCATATTGTCTCTGAAAGTGGCATCAAAACAGATCCAGACAAAATTAAAGCCATAAAAAACATGCAACGCCCCACCTCCTTTAAACAAGTTAGATGCTTTCTTGGTATGGTAGCTTACCTAAGGAAATACATCAAAGACTGCAGAAACTAACTGCACCAATCAATGACCTAACCAAAGGTAATGCCAAAAAGAAATTCATCTGGACACCAGAATGTGACAAGAATTTCCAAGTATTAAAACAAGCTTTGATCAAAGCACCAATCTTGCAATACCCTAATAATAACAAGTGCTATGAGCTCGAGTCAGATGCCAGTGACACCGCCATTGGCGCAGTCCTGCGCATCCGCCAGCCAGGGCAGCAAGACTTCCTGCCAGTATGTTACAAAAGCAGAAAACTAACTAATACTGAGAAAAGATACCCAATACATAATAAGGAATTGCTAGCAATATATCACACATGCAAGAAATAAAGATGTTATCTGTAAGGACATTTATACATCTGAGTACTAACTGACCATAAATCCTTAATATATTTCAAAACTCAGAACGCACTTGCACAGCAGCAAGCCAAATGGATGTCCTTTCTAGAACAGCTTAATATGAAGATCTGATACACAAAGGGGGCAGAGCTGGTCACGTCTGATGCTCTCTCTAGACTATGTCAGCCTAAAGAGAATCACCTTGACCACCTGGACCCTGACAAGCCAAACCTGAACAACAATGAGTATAAAGCCAAAGGGAAAGACCCCTCAACACATCAACTGACCGATGATACATCAGTAAGGAACAAAAAGTATTTCCATAAATCAAATGGCACATTATACCAAATTTTTAATAACAAACATGTCCTATACATCCCACTTGCACAAAGAGTTGACACCATACTAAGACATTACCGCTTACTAGGACTTACAAAGGCTAACAACCTATATCTCACATTAAAAGAGATGTATGGTGGCCCAACCTCAAACAGGATGTAGTTGATGTTCTGAAAAAGTGCACAGTGTGTGAGAAAAACACCAGTACAAAGGCTCCTAAGCCAACAGTCAACCCAGTACCAGACCCTGAACCATTCAAGGTTTGGGGACTGGATGTAGTGGGCCCCTTCCCAGAAGCAAAAACAAACCAATGTTTCTTGATTGTAGCTATCAACTTTGCCACACGCTAGTCCATCTGCTGGGCAACAAAGGAACATGAATCAGAAACCATCAACCGTTTCATTAACAAAGCAATCATAGCCAACTACAGCACTCCAGACTACATCATAACTGATGGAGCAACCAAGTTATCAGGTCATGTAGTAAATGACAACTTAAAATCCAAAAACTTTAAACACTCCACAACCTCTCCATACAGGCCACAGGCCAACAGCATAGTGGAACACCTCAACAGCAGCCTTATCAGAACCCTAGAGAAAATAATGGATGGCAAAGCCAAAGACACATGGCCACTATATGTAAAACATGCATTACTAGTATCCCAAGTCTGCACTAAGCAAGGAACAGGCTATTTACTGTTTGAGCTAACCTACGGGTACAAACCAGAAATAATCACCCACAACAAACAGCCATACATAAAGATCCCCCCGGGGAAACCCCCCACAGTTGAACAAGCACCAAATTTACAACACATCCACCCCAAAGCTAAAATAGCAGAAATAAAGAGGCTCAAAACACAAAAGGTAACCTCCACAGAGGAACCACTTCCTATTGACTCCTCCATCTGAGTTCTAGCTGGCAGCAGAAAGAAACTAGAATCAGTACACTGGAGACCAGGAAGAATAATCAAATACAGACCAGAGCAGAGCACAACACCTATCTAGTAAAATTCCAAGGTGCAAAAAACCCAATTGTCAAGAAATACCACAGAACCTGTCTCCGCCTCAGTAAAGGAGAACACTTGACCAGACTGGTTCCAACTAGTAAACAGCTCCAGGAGCATCAGGCAGCAGCTATGAAAAAAAAGCCCCTCCTAATGCACCAGAGTAACCCCTTAAGGGGTGTCAAGGGTCTGGATGTACAAGCATTCTGGCTACCGCCAACCTACTTAACCTCCAGCCATTGCCCAATCTGTGCCCTTCCAATATACCGTTTGACATACCAAGAATGGTAACCAAGCAATATCACATGACTGTCCAAGTATCCAGTGGCTCAAACCCATCTTGCACATGACCAACCCCTAGGTTTGTGTCAGGGATTTCTTCCCTGCCAACTTCAATTATTTGGGTGAAGCCTTACATCATTTTAATGGAAACAGAACCAGCAATCAGGGTTCAGACACTGTTTTAATCTTAGAAACTATCTCAGACAGGAATCAAACCCAAAACCCTACGACAATTCAAATGTTAGTCTAAACTGTCTGGATGATGTTATATTACCTATTTATATTGGTTTTATTCATTTAAATTTGACTTTTGACTTTGATTTTGCTTCAAATACCTTTAAACATCAATTAGAGGACGTCACCATACACTAAAAACCTGATTGGCTGCTTTTACTCACTCTGCTGCTCCCAACGTTAAGTAGTATATACCAGGATATGGCTCTGCACTTTTATATCTGATGTATTATGCAATTAACCTGCTTAATTGTTTCTTCTCTGGTTTCTTACTCCTGGCTCATATTTTACAATTTTAAGGTTGCACAAGCCATTAAGCTATAAATCAAGACAGATATGCACCAGGTATGAATTTCAAACATTATCTTCATGCAAATCACTGTCAAATCACCTCCTAAGATCCTCTTGAATTAACCCAGACCCACTCTTTTGGGTATTTAAGAAGTTTATTTATACCCTTTTCAATTGTTCTAACAATAAAGATTATCTTACACCTGCTACTCCTTCTTTTTCTGATAAACACATTTTGAAGCCATGAGAGGAATTCTATTCCTATCCTGGTTTCTAGCTCACTTCTTGCCAGTGGTATCAGCATTGGAAAACCCAACACCTACAACCGACTGGTATAACTCCTCTCCAGATGACGCCCACCAAAAGGAACCCCTTGCCAATGGATGGTTCAAATACCCTTCTGGACATTGGGGATGCAAGTTCCAATATGGTTGTTTGTTTACTACACCTCCTGCTGAACCTACCCTGGTTAGACCTTACGCCTCCTTTGTCCTCTTGATGTATTTGGTGGGTTACTATCTACTTGGTTGTTTCAGTTCTATGCTCAGAAAATTTGTTTACCTAAGTCATCTTGGACATCTCGCAATGGTTATGGTTCCTATCGGCTTGGTAATTACAGGTTTGAATGTGAGGGCTTTGGCCCATCAGCTAGGGAGCTTATTCCCTGCCAAGTGGGTCCCTGAAAGTTTGATCCAACTAAGTCCCCGCCACAGTCAAGTCTATATAAGTCTAAAATATTATCCAATAAAATATACTTCTCTTCTTCTTAATTTCATATTTGAAGCTTCCCCCAAAAGGCGCACCTTATCAATTGCTATATTAGTTCAATACACCATCCAAAAAGCATCTCAAAAGATCCTTCATAAAATACTTTTTAATATAGTTTGGAATTACTTTAGAAAACTAAAAAGCCTAAAAATTATCAAATATTTAAACTTTGCATAGTGATTATGGTAAAGCATGTGAAATTGGCATCATAAATTGAAAATAAAAAAGATATTATCCAAATAAAGTTTTAGTGTAAACCTATATAGTAAATGCCCTAAAATACTCTATCACTAAATACACCAGCTAGTAAGATGTGTAGTAAAATATGCACCCTGGGTGCTGAACTATAAAAATAGCTAGTCTACTACTTCTTTACATTAATCTATACTTTTTGTAATATAGTGACAGCCTGGGTAATGACAGAAGAATATAATAAGATAATAAGACAAAAACTGGTATTTATTTAGATAGTGCTGCAGTTATATAGTAAGAGGCAGGGGAATTTCCACCAGGGGAAAGGAGACACAGACAGAAGGACTTTCAAAAAGGAGGAGAGTGGAAAGTCAAAGCAGAAAGATCCAAGCAAGAAAATAACTGGTTTTGAATGCCTAGCCTAATGGAGGCAAGTAGAATTATTTCACCAGTTTATTTATAAACCCATAATTAAAACCCACACTAGACGTGCAATTCAAATACACTTTGAATACTTGTTTTCAAGGCGTTTTAAACATAATTAAGATTAAAAACTGTGCTGCAATAAAGCAGTCACACAATTATTTTGTCACTTAAACCCTAAGTGGACAGTACTTTGTCTAATCCATTCAGGATCTGCAACAGATGGCATCTGTAACACATAATAATTATACTTTTTGCAGTAAATCTGAGACCCCCCTTATTAGCTATTAATAAAGTATGGTAGTAGTTTGAGGCCTTACATATAATAAATCAACCTAAATTAAGGCCTCTTTGATAGTACTATCACCTTGTAAAACAGTCATTCAAAAGCCTCTTTTCATATATTGGTTTTATTTATTATCATAGAAGGAGCTTTGATATTTGGGCTTCAACAATAATATATTTTACTAGTGATCTTGTATAAAGAGGGGGTACTTATGCTATTAAAATACATTGTTACAGAATCCAATAGGCATCTAAGTGTCCAATAGGAGTGATGTCCACCAATGCAGCATAAAATTATAATCTTTTTATATATGGCGTCATATTACACCATATAGAACACACCATTAAAAATAGGCTTTTTCATCTTTCAACTTAAAATTCTCCCTTGTTTTCAGCTATATTAAAAAGTTTAAGAAGTTATCTGAAATTTATCAAGTATCAATTTTTTATCTCCTCTAAACAGCAGTGATTTTATTAGCCTTAGTTTCTTAATTAAGTATTTTGGCTAATAAAGTTTTAAACTTTGGCCTGGCTGTTATAGCACCACCTTGTAAATATTAAAAAATATATGGAATCATTTTTTGCTAGAAGCATCTTGAAAACGCCATCTCAAATATATATCTAGAAATGCATTTGGGCCAAAAAACATAAAAGGTTTGCACACCTTTGCTATTGGGAAAATTATTTTTAGACCAAAAAGATTTACCATTTTTGACTTTATATACTTCATATTTCTTCCCACAAGAAAATAAAAAATATTGCATTTTTAATAACACAATTAACATTATTTTTTGTTTAGAAATTACCCCCATATTTAAGCTTTTTTATAATAATTCACCTTAAAAAGCTTACCAAGTCTATCAAGCAAGCCAACATCAAGGTCCTGTCAGGGACTCACTTAAAGGGGAATAAATTTTAAATCTTGTGGGTGAGGGCCCCTAGATTCACTCCTGCTATCACAGACCCAATTGGAGGTGTGACCATCACCAAGTGATCAAACTGTTCTAGGAAGGCAAATATCCCCATCAAGGAGCTAAACCTTCCTAAGAGATAGTATCTGTGGTGCTCAAGAGTTGGAGGGATGGTTTGAGAGTAACTGAGCAACTGGAAACACAACAAGACTATTATCTTCTTACTCAACAGAACCTCTATTTTTGGGCTCTGTAAGTAGTCTAAGATGTGTAAGTCAATTGTTGTGTATGTGTATAATTCTTTTTTATTGGGACCCTGGGGGTCTTTTTATACTTGTAGGGGAGGAAGGAAAAGAAAGGATGAGTCATGCTGACTAGGGTCTAGACTGTCAGGCAATAAGCTTATTCTTGGAGGACTAAAACATACTGGGGAATATTTGGAAGGAAATGGGTTGGATTAGGCAAGAAGTGAGCATTTGGGCATGTGATTTAAAGTCAGGTGGTTGCAGCACATAGTAGGGCCGTCTCTGGGGAATCAAGTGTAGAATAAGGTTTCAGACTACTCTCTTTCAGGGTTCCTGCTTTGGCAAAAAGAGGGGCAGAAGATCACTATACCAATTTACATAGTGGTTACAAGCAATGGGTCACCAATTGATGCATCTGCGGCTAGCTGCAGATACTCCAATTGTTCACCAATCACCATATGAAAACCCATTCTGATGGGTCACTCTCCAACGCATCTGTGGCTAGCCCCAGGTGCGTCAATTAGTCTATAATTGGAGACAACACTATGTAATTTGGAGGGTTACCTTCCAATGATAATAACAAAAAAGGGCAGCAGTTTCCCTTATATTTATTCAAATAAGGAAGCATTCCAAATAAGGCAATACTAGGAAGTGGCACCCAGCACCACATACCCCCAGATCAGGATGGGGCTCCATCTAAAAAAGGAAATTTGAGGCCCTCATAATGGTAAGTGGATGCACACCTGAAACTAATTTAAAACAGCCAATCAATTGTCAGGTGGCCTAATAATATTTGGTGAATAGACTTAGAGGGGTGAGTCATGATGAATCACCCAATGAACATCAAGCCAATTAATTGGGTGAAATAAGGTATAAATAGAGGCGTCCTGAATGGTTTTCCTTAGTTAAAAATGTCATTACCTTCTGCTGCCTGCTGCGTCTGCAAATTATCCGCCTCACTATAGGCCGTGTTAACTGCTCTTTGTCAAGCAAAGCTTGAGGCCCTTGAACAGGGTGGGCTCCTCAATAGAACGGGAAGAACACATCTTGGAAGACCTCTCAGAGGAAGACCTTGAAATTGTACGGGCCCCACTGACGTGTGTAGCCTTTGCCATTGCGCCCAGTTGGGTGCACGCTGCCAAGGGGCGTCACTACCTTCAACTGGACAAGGAAGATGAGCAGTTCAAAACTACCAAGTCCAACACGCTCAAGCCTTCAGGGCCTGAGGCTCAGGAGGGATTAAGTTCACAGCCTGACCCTAAAGATTGCAGCCCCCCAAGTTGTCCTGCTTCCCTGGCTACTCAGCGCCAACGTCTTCGCAACCTGGCCCGCAGGGCAGAGGTGACTTCACCAACCGGCAGCAAGCAGGCCTTACAGGAGGTGTTGGCCCAGGTTGCTTGTAACGCAGCCACTGTGCAAGCAGCTTCCAAGGCTCTTGTTGATGAGCAGCAGCACATAGCTCTAGAGGCGGCTGATTGTTTGGGTGCAGATAATCCTGTTGAGGACACCCTGATCCCTTGGGTGGCCATCAAAGAAACCTTTGTGATATGGGGCTGGATAATATGACTATTACCCACCATGTTCCTGATTGCTCCAAGCAAGTACTTGGTCCCTATAGCCAGATGGCTATTAACACGGTCCAACTGGACAAACAGTCTGAAAACAACTACCAGGAGGTTAGGGCCGCCCTTCAGGTCAAGTCCATGGCACAGATCCTGGAGCTAGTCCAAAATGAGGATTTGGTGTGGTTCCAGAACTCCTCAGTAAACGCCTATGCATGTGTGCCTCTAGTGGGACGCCTTCCTTCCTTGTCAAACCTTATTGACATTGCACAGCTTGGGCTGGGATGTCAGGTGGCCAGGCCATTACCGCCTGGGTAGGTCACTTGGTGGAGAACGCCATGGCTGTTGACACCTGTCATGCCCTTTTGTCCACTTTGAAATAATTTAAACAACTGATTGCAACTTGTCCCTGCAAAATGGCAGATGTCACCTTTGCCCAAAATGCCCTGATCTTGGCAGTGGAGACTTGGGGTGTTGAGCAGGACGTTTGTCCCATCCTTTCATACCACAGGGTTGATGGGGCCTCTCAGAGCCAACAGTACTGCCTGTTTGCCAACTGGGAGGGGAGTTGGACCCTAACTTGTATCACCTGCGGGTACAAGCTCTCATTACTCTGGGCCTGTCCTTTAACCTGTCAAATCACGCCAACCTGTCACACAAGAAGGTGGCCACTACCATTGACAGCATGCGCGCCCAGCTGTCTACGGGTTGCCCTGCAAAGGGATTCAAATCATACAAGTATATGATTCAGGATGTGCTTATCTTGGCAGCCATCTACACCAGCCACCATCCTCCCGAGAAGTGCTGCATGTACAATTGGATGCTACAGGCTCCAATCAGTGACTGTGTGGCAGCATATGATGACAATCACATGTTCTCTTTCTTTGTGGCCGCCAAGGTCACTAATCACTATATGGGGTTGATGACCCCTCATCCACTGCAAGAATAAACCCTTTTGCTTCTTCCATATTTATTTTATATTTATATATTTCTTTTCTGGGATAAATCCCTTTTTTTATTTATGCAAGCTATACCAATAATTTGGTCTCTTCAGCCTGATCCTATGAAGGGGTAGTAGGATACCTTGCTTCATCAATTTTTCTATATTCCTACATAATGTTTCCTCTGCTGCCCTATATAGAAAAGATAATAGCAAGGCCGGCAGAGGTTGTGTAATACCGCATGGCCTTACTGAGGGGTGCCCATGTAGGCAGAAGTTGGCAAGGGGCAAGGGGACTCCTTGTCAACTACAAGGGCTGCTTTCATAAACTTGGTGTGCACTCTCTGATAATTCCAACCAGAGCCAATATGTCAAACTGTGTAGGCATCAAAGCTACCTTTCTCAATTACCACAAATGGGCCTGAGAATATTGGAATGAGTTTGTGGGGGCGTCCCAAAGTATGAGCCCTGGAGACAAGTACATGTTGGCCAATCTCAAAAGATGCTAGCTTGGGACAATGCTTTATGTTGTGGGCAAACACAGCACGCCAATTTGTCCCCATAGTGTTATATGCTTCATGATGCAGAGTTATTAACCCTTTGGTGAGGGCTCTCAGGTGGTCATCAGGGGATCTACCTGGATCTAACTGATAAGTTGCCAGGAGACCTGGTAGGGAGGGTTGTCGCCCAAAAACCATCTGGAAGGGGAACAACCCGTAGTAGTGTGATTAGTTACTTGATACGCCATAAGTGCCAAGGGGACTAGAGTATCCCAAGACATGCCTGAATATAACATGAGCTTTTTGAGGATAGTCTTAAGGGTGCCTTTGACTTGTTCAACAGAGCCATTTGTCTCTGGGTGATACAGAGTAGATTTTGCGTCCTTAATTCCCATGACCTTGTTTAATTCAGACAGAAGTTTGCTGGTGAAGTTGGTTCCATTATCTGTCAAAATGGTGTGTGAACAGCCATGATTGGCAATAATATGTGATAGGAAAAATCAGGAAGTGTGCTTGGCCGTAGGGGCAGGAATAGCCTTGGCTTTGACCCATTTGCTGAGCTAGTCAATGGCTACAATAAGATATCTATTCCCACGGCTAGTCTTATTTGGGCCTACTGGTCCTACCACATCAATTCTAACCATGTGAAACACGTGGGTAGGGGGATGTAGTCTATAGCTAGTGGCCTTGGGTAGGGGGCAATACTTGGAGCAAGTCATGTAACTTTGACAATATTCTAATATGTCAGTGTACATACCTTCCCAATAGTGATGTGATGCAAGTGTTGCCATCATGCGTTTTTTGCCTGCATGCCCAGTGGCTAAGTTATGAAATTATTGTAATATGACTAGCTGCTGAGAGGGGCAAATGTATGGAAGTTGATGTCCCTTGACTTCCTTATATAGACAGCTATCTCTAATCATGGTGTTATGAGCAAGCTTGGCTAGGGTTTTCTGAGCCTCAGGAGAGATATTATCCCATTTGGAGGGGAAAGGAATGAGAACAAACAGGGCGTCTCCTTTGGGGGCAAGGGCTGCTACTAGTGGAAGTCTAGATAATCCATCAGTGTTGGCGTGCTTGGCTCCAGGGCGATGTAAAAGTTTGTAGTTGTATGCCTGCAATCTTACTGCCCAACAAGCCAATCTTCCTTTGGGGTCCTTTAGGTTAGCTAGCCACTTCAGGGAGGAATGATCAGTCACAACTTTAAAGTGGGACCCATACAGGTAGGGGTGGCACTCTTCAATACCATATAAGACTGCTAGGCACTCTTGTTCAGTTACTGAGTAGTTTTGTTTATGGACATTCAGGGTTCTAGAGAAATATCCAAAGGGGTGATTGTGGCCTTCATCATCCAATTGTGCGAGGACCACTCCTACTGTTACTAAGCTGGCATCTGTGTACAGAATGAACTCTTTAGAGAAGTTGGGATATGCCAGAACTGGGGATTCTACCAAAGCTTTCTTGAGCGCCTCAAACCCAATTTGGCAATCATGATCCCATAAAAATTCTACATCCTTTTTTAGGAGGCAAAAAGGGGTTGGGCCAGATTGGCAAATGCTTCTATAAAACGGCAATAGTAACCAATCATGCCAAGGAAGCGTTGTAGGTCCTTGACGGTGGTGGGGGAAGCAAGTTTGGAGATAGCTGTTACCTTGGCTGGGATAGGGGTGATGCCTTTCTTATTGATGACATGGCCTAGGAACTCAAGGTTTTACTTATAGAATTGACACTTCTTTGGCTTGAGTTTCATCCCTATCTTGTCTAGCCTGATGAAGACCTGCTGTAGGTCTCTAAGATGATCCCCAAATCTTTTCAAATACACGTTGATGTCATCCAAATATACAAGGACGCAGATGGACTTTAGGTCACAGAAGGTGGTGTCATTAAGCCTTTGAACGGTGGCCAGAGCGTTGGCTAGTCCTTGCAGCATCTGGGTTGGTTGGTACAGACCATCTGCAGTCATAATGGCACATTTCTCCTGATCTTCAACTTGCATAGGTATCTGCCAGTAGCCTGCTACAAGATCCATGGCTGAGAAGAACTGCGCGCCTCCCAGCTTGTCCAGGGTGTCATTGATCTGAGGTAAGGGATACCTATCTTTCTTGGAGATGGTGTTCAACTTCCTGTAGTCAATTACCACTCAATTGGTTCCATCTTTCTTTTTTACTAGGAGCAGAGGACTGGCCCAGGGACTATTGAATGGTACTAAGAGACCTCCTTCCAATAATTGTCAACTTCCTATTGGATTATCCCATTAGCCACGGGGGATTGACATTACATGATCTGGAATAGGGTGTAATACCCTGAAATAGTGGGCACCACTTGGAGTATGTATGGTAGCAAATTGGTAAACTGGAAACCCTTCCGGGTGGTGATTATTGGATACACTGTCATCAGCCAACAGAAGACCTTGGCTTGTATGTTGAAACGTCCAAAACTCCCAGCAAAGTAGGTGAGGATGTAGCAAGAAGATGTATACATGGCTATAGAGAGTGTCAAATGGGGAGATACCAGAGGCAACCAGGGTCTAGTGTTTGAGGAGTTAAGTTGGTCAGGGTCGTGGTATGGGTCATAACCTAGTCCTTCTGTGGAGGGGCCAAAGAACTCTGAACTCTGTTGGTAGCCTCCAATCCCAAGGCAATCTGTGAGTACAGCTGTAAAGATGAGGTGATTAATCTTCACTGGGTTAGAGGGTTGGCAGGGGCTTGATCTGTAAGTTTTAACTGTAGTTAAAGTTGAAATTTCACTTTATTGAGGGTATTAGTCTTAATAATAGCACAAGCTATTACTGAGAGGAGATCCTTTATTTATAGTGGCCCTCCACTTGCAAAGTTTTGCAAATGGGAGTGAAAACAGGGGACTGGAGTCCCCAAAAGTTTGGTCATGGGTTTTGGGAATTGGTGTTTGAAGGGATGGCCAAACCCTTGTTCCTGGGAAATCTGTTGGGGTTTTAGACAGTTCTGCTTGGGACCAATAATTTCCTCTGGATGGGTGGTCAGGTGGTGATGACAACTCTTGGGTTCAAACACTTCTATTTTTGGCGTGGGGATGCTAGTTTGGTTGGAGTCTAGGCCTAGCTGATTGTTGCCATCCACCTGGTCCCATTGGCTGTAGGTCATATTATTTTTATCTTCTGAAGTTATTTTTGGCTTTTCCTCTATATTTTTAGAATTTGGTTTGGTTGTTGAAACATGAATTTTCTCTTTTTTTGGACCCAAGAATTATTACTAAAATTTTCCCTTGTTTCAAGGGACTTTTCTGATTGGCTGGGTGTTATGATGGGTTTTGGTTGGCTGGGGAGTGGGCCCAGGGAGCGGGCAGGTGGCCTGGGGGCGAGCGGCGGGTCCGCTGGGGGAGGGGTGTGCGAGCGGGTGAGGGGCTGATGGCAGGTCTGCAGGCGGGAGCCTGGCTGGTGGGTGGGAGGCTTGCAGGTGGCGGGCTGGGTGCAGGAAAGCTGGCAGAGGGGGGCAGGCGTCTGCGCAGCAGGGGCGGGCGCCTGACCGGATGTTAAATTATTCCGGTTTCAATAAAAATCTGTTTTTTCCAAATTTTGATTTTTCTTTTCCCCTGAAAGTGGGGGAAATTCTGTATCAAATTTTGCCCCTCCTCTTGGGCATTCCTTTACTTGTTTCCAACATTTTTACTCAGTCAAAATCTGGTTTATGTCAGGAATATTCCTGACAAGGGGCTGTGCTTCCCCTGTGTTGACTTTATGGAAGCAGTTATTGGCGCAGCCCAGCTCGGCGTCAGAGTTGGCAAAAAGGTGCTTGTCCTTCTTGATGAGCTCCAGAAACTGTTCCTTCTGTTGCAATTCTATGTTCCCAATTTGTTTGTCTTATAGGATGGGTTCTATTAGGTCATGATCAGGGTCTGGTAATCCTAGCTCATACAGCAATCCAATGGAATAGGCAGAGGAAATAGATTTATTTGAGGCAATTTTTAAGAAGGCTACCCCAGAGTTGCAACTGATTTCCAGAGTAGAGGAGTGAGGGTTGGCCACCAGGATAGTGAGCTCATCAGTGGTCTCCCCTGGGATAAGATGGATTGCAACAGTGGGCAGCCCAGGACATGGAAAACCTAGTGCCAATATTTCCCCATGCAACCCTTTAGGTATGTGTAGCTTGATACCTGTTCCTATGATGGCTTGGGATTTAGGAGGGATACTTACACTGTCTTTTGATCAAATCAGTATAGGGATGTTGTAGCAAACGGTGTTTGGCAGCTTGCTTATTTTGATTTGAGGTGGTTTCATAGGGGATCCCTATCATCCCAGATGGGCAGGCCAGCAGGATGCATTCTCTAGGGTTCATGCCTTTAGGAGGGACTCTAGGCTGGCTATCTGGTGTCAGAAGGGGGAATTCCTGGCTTAGAAGGTGAAACTTACCAGTCTTATGATCTATGGTGGTCCCAAACTGGTCCATAAAGGAGGAATCAATCAATATGTTGTAGTTCTTGGCTTCCAGGACTATGGCCGGGCAGGTGACCACAGTATCCCCGAACTTCAATGGGACCAAAGAGTACACGCCTTTGGATCTGGCAGGATTGTTGCCTACTGTACCAAAGGTTCTACTGCACTCAACTTCTGTTGGGAAACAAAGCCTATGCGTGAATTGGGAGGATAGGATTAAGGTTGGTGTGCTGCTATCCAGGACAGCACAAATTGGGATGCCAAATACCTCAGTTTGTACCCATGTGCTTGAACCAACGAAGAGGCCATTTCTGCCTTCTACCTGGCAGACAAGGGGGGTCCTTCTTCCAGCTCTTTGGTGGCTTTCTGTGGGGTGGGAAGGATGTGGACAATATTACTTAATGGAGTAGTGATCACAGTTTTTGAAAGGGCTTCAGTTATGTTGCTGATAGTGGGGTGGGTTTTCTGGAGGTTCTGAGCCTGAAGGATGTATGGCAAGGCGGGATCAACCTTCAAGGAGTTTATTTTGTGGGGGGTACTTCCTTGTGGGTTGAGGCTTTTGTGCGTGTGTGATTGGCCACAGCCATTATTAATGAGTTGAGGCTAGGGAGATTGGGAGGGACCTTTTTACTAGGCAGAGACACACTGGTCCTGTGTGCTCTGCTTAGTAGTTTTTTAGCCCTTCCAAGGCACTATCCTCTTGCAATGTGTTGGGCAAGGCATGTACACTGGGTTTTGAGTCAGCAGGCTCTTCTTTCACATCTAGTTGGCAGTGTGGGCAGTTCCATGCAAAAAGTCCTTTCCATCCACACTTAAAGCATTCTCATTCTTCCATGGGTTGTCTTTCCGCATAGAGAACTCTGTCATTGTCCTATTTGTATTCCTCCACCATGTTCATTACCCAGCAGGATGGATACACAGGGTGTGGGGCCTGTCATAAGGTGTTTTGTTAGAGGGAGGCGGCTATGCAAAGCACTGCTTGGGTTAATGTAGGTGTCAACAGCTGTGGGTGAAAGACAGACAAGTGTTGGAAGGGGCGGATTGCATGGGGAAGAGCTGTTGCTGCTTCTCAGGGAGTCAGGAAGTTGATAGACATTAGGGTTTGAGCCTCAACCCTAAATCTTCTACCAAATTCTGGAAGCAACTCATCTTTCTTCAGAGAGATAGTCAATAAATTGGCCTTCTTGTCCTCTAGCTGTTTGGGGGAGCCATAGGTATCTTCAAGGATATTTTTAATTTCCTTGTAAGACCCCTCCCCTCCACTAAGAGAGGCAACTACGGTGGAGAAGGCAGTTTTGTCCAGGCTATTCAGCAGTTTAGCGCAGGCAACTGGCTCATGACTATCCCTGGTCATAAGCTCAAATCCTTTGAGAAAGACATGAATATTGATGGGTCCTCCTGGTTTGAACTTGGTGTTTAGCTTGAGACTAGGGCCAGAGCTTGCACGAGAGTCCCATGAAGGCAGGCTGGGGTTGGATGAGGCTGGTCCTGGAGGTTTATAGGGCAGTCCTAGGGGGCCAGTCAGCGGCCCTGGTAGTCCTGAGGGTCAGCCTGGTGGGGGTCCTGATTGTGACGGAAATCACTGGATAATATGAAGCCGTTTCTAAATGATGGGGAATTACTACCCAAATCCACATAGAATTGATGATTAAACACCAATGCGGCTTTAAATATCTTTTTGTGAAATTTCCAATTTTAACTCCAGGATTAAGTAGAACAATCAATCCTAACCAGAGTAAACCAAGATAAATGACCTGAGAAAGCATCAATGCATCTTCAGCGTAGAATTCTGGTCATTGAGAAGTGACACAATTTTCATTTTCCAGAATGGGGGGAGGAGCTGCAAAATTGGCTGGCATGAAATTGACATTTGGCGGCGCCAACAACAAAGTTCCAGATGCTGGGCCCCATCTTCCTGAGATGATTCTGTTCAGAATCAGATTGTACGGGATATACCGCAACAACCCAAGCACAGGATGCATTTTTAAAATTTAAAATTAGAACTTGGGATAATTGATTTTTATTGAGTAAATTTAGAAGGACTCAACTCTTAGAGTTGAAACAGGGAAAATTATTCAAGATATACCAGAAAATTTGACAAAGCAATACCACCTGAGTATTGATCTCCTATTCTTTTGGCATCTTCAAGTAAGTATCTAGTCCAGGTTACAAAGAACCCTTGAGTGACCAGTTTTTGACAACCATGCTGATTAATGAGCTTATATTAGGTGACCCTCATATTATGTCAATTTATCAATGTCAGTTTACAAGGGAGAGCTGGTTTCAACTGGCATACTGGAGCAGCCATGACTCATTTTCAATCAACTGTTTGGTTTAAATCTGTTAACTTGGTCAATTTCAATACAGGTTTTCTGGCCTTCTGTGCCTTCTTACATGGACAGACAATACCTGGCATTATGGAGCCTACTGTGATACTGATGGCCCTGGGGGTCCTCCAGAGAAAGCTCTAGGGTAGCCTTGAGGTGGAAGCAACAGCCCAGCGGGGGTGTAAGCCCCATAGGTGTCAGGATTGACAATTCTCCTCCTCTGGAACCCCAGGCCCAAGAGCGGGAATCAAACCCAGAATCTGGATTCCCCCAGGCTGCCAGGCCTATGGACTGCAGGACCGCATTTTTCTGGGGTCAGGCCCCCCATGAGCTGACGCTGAAGATGATGGCCCACCCAGTGAAACAGATTAAGCCAAGGAGATTATTGTACTAAGTGGAGTGCCAATCATGATATCTAATGGAGGCAACCAGGCAACAACTATTAACTTCATGAGTTTAAAGTCTTCACTAGCAACCAATCAAGAGCCAACCCAAGGAAGAGGCACCGGCCTGTAACCTGGCCCCATGACCACAACACTAGAGCAAGATAATCAGGTAGCTAAATTGGGAGTCACAACCAATGAAAGAACTCCTGGGCCAAGCGCCATTTTGCTGCCTTTAGACCCAAGTCCCCAATCCCCCCGGCCCTGCCTTCCCCAATGCCCTGATGACCCCCCATAGAAAATGTTAAGTTTGGAGGTGGGGTGCTATATAGACCTAAGGACCCTGCGCTCTAAACTTATTGTCATTTTTTTAATAAAGGTTATGCTACTTTGGCTTATACAGCTACTGCCATATTTTGTATTTGCTGTCTATCAGTTCAGTTCAAGATCTCCCAGCCCTCCTGCCCCTCTGCCCTCAGTTTTCTGTCCACCTGGCGTCCCCTTTGGGCCCGTTCATTTTACTGAATATCCATTAAAGCCCAAATATAAAGACTATACACCAGAGAAGATCATTGAACTTGACCCATTAGCCTGCATACAATCCGCCATCAGATACAACCAACAAGGTCTGTGGATATTTTCAACACCCAAGCTATTTAGAGGGAAATTCAACTATCTCACGGCCTACAACATCTATATGGAACCACCTGTAACACCCAAACCAATGCCAGCCTCCTCCCCTGACCTCCCAACCGACCATACCAGTAAGCTTTTTGGAATAGTGTATATCACCCTCACGGGAGTGGTGGACACCATTGTTCTAGCTGCCGGCCCGTGGTCTTGGGTGGGGAAGCCTGCTTCTTACCTTCTAAAGTTAACTCCTCTCTTATGGTGGGCCCTGCCAGCAAAAACCCCGGCCAAAGTTACCCCTGAAACTGGCGGGCCAGCTGCCTGAGAGTGGATCCCTGACAATAGGGGTAACTTGATTAGAAGAAAGACCCCTCTTGTGGATATGGTTGAGGGTTAGGGCCTGAGTACCTGGAAGGGGGAAGCCACCAAGGGTATTGCTGAGGATGTGAGTATCCAGGGTTTGGGGGGGGTCTCCCAGCGTGCAGTTGCAGGGTCTACCCTAGGATCATTAGCAGGAGCCAGTGATGGAGTATTGGGGAGGTGCTCCCCAGGGGTTTGATTGGCAGCAGTTAGTACTGAGGTGGGGCCAGGAGTCAAGATGTCCAGGATAGGCGGGAAGGATGTTGGCATTGGGGCAGAGACCCCTTGGGTAGCCCAGGGGAAACTTTGATATGTCTCTTCAGCCAGGTGAGTACTGGACAAGGCCGTTGTAGTTTCTACTGACTCAAGGACAGAACACACTACTTCTTCCAAGGCCAAGGCAGAGGCGGATGTTAGGCCTGGTTGAGTGCTACCTGATCCTCCTAGGTTCATTAAGTCAAATCTTTCATTCAGTTTGGAGATCAGCAACTGTAGGCTAGCGTCCTTCTCCTTAAGAGTGGAGAGTTCTGTGTTGTAAGTGGAGGCATGGGTTTCCTGCTTCTGAGTCAGGATGGTCAGCTCCTGTTGGACGCAAATAAGTTGGGTAGTCAATTTTTGGATGAGGCCAAGGTGTTTGGTTTGGTTGGCCTCAGTTTCCGTCTTGAAGGCAACCTGGTCTGCCTATAGCGCTTCTACCTTAGCATAGGTTGTGTTGTCATCAGTTCCCACAACGTCCAGGTCTTCCCGTGTTTTTGCAAGATCATTTTGGAGTAAGTCAAAGTCAGTCTTCAGGACCTCTAAGTCATCCTGAGCCTGGTTGACTCTAGATGTGGCGTTCCCAGCCCACTGGTCGCAAGCCTCTCGGATATCCCTTAGCTGGGCCTGTATATCACTAATGTCTATGTCACGTTGGTTTGAGTGACCTTTAAGGTTGGCCACTTCTTCAACCAAGGGTTGAACTACTTGCTGTTGGTGGGTGGAGTGGTCTTCAGTTATCTGCCAAGCAATGGTCACATTGTCTGAGTGCATGGCTCCCAGAACCTCATGCTTGTGTCTGATCTGGTGAAGACAGTCTTGAAGGGGGTTTACTGCTGACTCAGTATAGTCCCTTAGTTGGTTCAAAGCTGTGATGGTTTGTTAAATGCTAATACAATGTTGATCCAGCCAATTTACCAGTACAGTTACCATAGGGTGGTTAAATTGGATCAGATAGGCCTTGATCCTCCGGGTGTTGTCTATGGCGGTGGAGGTGATCACATCCCCATTCTTGCTCAGAAACCAGCGGATGTGTTCCATATTGGATATGGTGGGGTCATCAGAGGGGCCATGGTAAGCAACTTGGTGCATTGGTAGAGGGGGAGCACTAGGGACGGACTGGTAGGATGGAGGAGCAGTAGGGACGGGAAGAGGCTCTATACGTGAGACAAACGGGGCACAGGAGCTAGTTTGCTCGAGGACTTGACGTCTTTGGGGAGGGTACACAGGATTTCCAGACAGAGCCCTAGGGTGGCGGTGGTCTCCACTTGATGTAGATGACCAAGATGGAGTCCAAGGAAGATTGGCGGGAGGTTCCTCATCCACCTCAAAGAAGTCCTCTATGGGGTATTTTTCTGAGGCAGGGGAGGGGCTTTGTGGGCAGACTGAGGCAGGGCGCCGTCTTGTGGGCTTGACAGCTTGGGGAACAGAAGGGACAGATGCAGGCAGGTGAAGTCTAGGTTGGGCTTGTGGGGGAAGGTCAGAGACCAGAGCAGCAGGTTCCTTAACCTCTATAGGCAGTTGGGGAGATCCTGTGCTAGGGGCGGCTTGACCCTCAGGGTGGGGGACTTTGGTAGGGGTTGAGACCTGTTCAGCGTTGCAGGGCCAACCCCAGCCTCTGCGTGCTGGAGTTGGGCGGGCAGGGCGCGGTGGGCTAGCGTTGCATCAAGCGTAGTTGGCGGTGGAACAGCATGGGTGGTCCATGGTTTTAGGGTCACAGGTTTGGTCCCTGGACTAGAGGTCTCTGGCAGCGGTGCAAAAGGCAGTGGTGGATACCCCTTTAGTGAGCACCAGAAAATGTGATGCTCAAGAGTTGGAGGGATGGTTTGATAAGTAGCTGAGCAACTGGAAACACAACAGGACTATTATCTTCTTACTCAACAAAGCCTCTATTTTGGGCTCTGTAAGTAGTCTAAGATGTGTAAGTCAATTGTTGTGTATGTGTATAATTCTTGTTTATTGGGGACCCCTGGGGGTCTTTTTATACTTGGAGGGGAGGAGGGAAAAGAAAGGGTGAGTCATGCTGACTAGGGTCTAGACTGTCAGGCAATGAGCTTATTCTTGGAGGACTAAAACATACTGGGGAATATTTGGAAGGAAATGGGTTGGATTGGGGAAGAAATGAACATTTGGGAATGTGATCTGAAGTCAGGTGGTTGCAGCACATAGTAGGGCCATCTCTGGGGAATTGAGTGTAGAATAAGGTTTCAGACTACTCTCTTTCAGGGTTCCCAATTTGGCAAAAAGAGGGGCAGAAGATCACTATACCAATTTACATAGTGGGCAAGAGCAATGGGTCACCAATTGATGCATCTGCGTCTAGCTGCAGATGCTCCAATTGGTCACCAATTGCCATATGAAAACCCATTCTGATGTGTCACTCTCTGACGCATCTGTGGCTAGCCGCAGGTGTGTCAATTAGTCTATAATTGGAGACAACACTATGTAATTTGGAGGGTTACCTTCCAATGATAATAACAAAAAAGGGCAGCAGTTCCCCTTATATTTATCCAAATAAGGAAGCATTTCAAATAAGGCAATACTAGGAAGTGTCACCCAGCACCACATTATCCTAACAAGTAGATCAACAGAAAGAAGGAGGTATTAGTTCTGACCAGGGATACGTCAGCATCAGGAGAGAGAGCAGTAGTATAGCCATAATTGAATTTTCTCCCCCAATAACCTGAGGGATACTTGAACCAACCATGGGCCAGAGATTCCTCTTGGGGGGACTCATCAGGTGAAGGATTTTGCCAAATGGTTATATGTGTGGGTCCTTCTAAGACAAAGGCAAGGAGCAAATAAAATAATAGACACCTGAAAAGGAAAAAAAATTCTTTTAATGACTTAAAATATGTGCAAAAAATAATTGGGAGTACAAGAAGATAGTGTTTGAAGAAATAGGCTTTATTGCTAGAACACATAAAATAATAAAATCTAATTTCCTTTTATAATGATACTTAGTATCAACTATTAAAGAGGCTTCTGAAAAAGAGAGGAGTAAAAATGGGTTTCATACCATGTATGAAAGTGAAAAGGATTTGGAACAGGTGACCTGAAGTTGTTGACTAATCAATACTGGAAACAGGCTTGAGAAGAGGAAACTGGAGCATGAAAGACAATACAAGGTTTTAAACAGATTGTGAATGTCACTAATTAATTAAAAACAAGAGGAATACAGCTGATGCTTGTGATGTTGAATGACTGATTTAAATTGTGGACGTAACCAAGATTCCAGCCAACAGCTGCAGAGTGTATGAGAGAATGATTTATGATCTCTTTATCATTTATAAAGTTGGCAAAAGCTTATTGAATAGTCAGGTCATAAATTTCTATAGTAAGTTTAGAGTTGTTTTTAAACTAAAATTGGTTGCTTCCTTATGGTCTTGGGTTTGATCTTCATCAGGGGCAGTTTTTTATTCTTTCTTAGTTGAAGTTGTGTGGATATTGCTGGTCATTTTTTGGTGCTCCATATAACCAAAATGATTAAATTAGTCAGGAATTGAATCCTTGACAGGTCCCCAAGGACAAGTATACTTTAATCAAAGCCAGAAAGGCTAACCCCAAGAAGCAGCCTCCTAAAAACACCTGTCAAGACCCCTAAATCTTCTCCTGAGCCTGAGGCTTAATTCCCCACCCATCCCCACTATTTCTTTGTACATTCATTATCAGACAAACAGAAACAGCAGTTCTATTCAAAGATGAAGAATATTATGAAGGAGGATCTTAAAACTACTCTGATTGTAAAGTCACTCCCCCCTTTGGCCCTAGTTAGAACTATCTTCCCTTAGAGCACCAAAAAATATGCTCAGATTCAAGCTAAACCCCTTCATTCCCTTGGGGATTTAGCCCACACAATAGATGAGCAATTTTCCTGACATACCCTTCTTAGGTGGCAACCACTAACAACCAGATTTATGTTCCCATCTGGGAGAAATCCCTGATTAATTTAGACTACTTGTGGCTTGGGCTTGTCCACATTTAAAATTAATTAATTCCAATCAATCAGGCTACACTCCTGGTGAATCAACAAATTCCAACCTAACTGGATTGGATGCTGCTCTGAACCATTCCATTGATATCAGCCAATCAGAGGAAAAGCTGGAAGTTACTGGGAAACACTACAATTCATTGAATTTCTCATTGCAAAATTTCTAATCAGGCCAATCAAAATCAGTCCTGGAGTCAGGTGACTCCTGAACTTCAATCCTGTCCCTTAAAGCAAGACAGAGGACTTTCAGTCCCCTGCTTGTTCATTCTTCCAAAATAAAGGTTTTAGCTTTTAACAAGCAGAATTTTGAAATTTTAGGTCTATTCTATAGATGTTTTGTTTCTTATTATTTTAGTAGAAGTTTTGACTTTTCCTTACCTTGATCTTTGCTCTCTGGCCCCCGGCATTCCTTCCAAAGTCTCTATTGTAGTGTTTAGTGTCAGTGTTAAAGCTTACCACTATGTATTTCAAAATCCAGAATCAATCCTTAAAATTAGTAGTTTATTCTTTATAAATACCTATTTTAAGTTTGGGTTTGCTCTCCTTTCACTATTGCTTCTGTTTTTCTTGGCTATACACTTCAAGGAGCTTTTCTTCCTGCTCTGAAAGTTTGTGATCTGCAATTTCTGTTCCCCTTTTTGCCCTAGCATCTTAAGAGATTTATTGCTTGGTTTGATGCCTCCTTTTTGCCTTGTGGTTTTTAAAATCTTGCCTAAAAATTCACAGAGCTCCATTTTTAAACCCAATAATTTGAGTTTCTTTAATCAAGTTTGTGGTCTTTACCCTGGCACCTGCTCTGGTGATGATATGGACTACTTTTCCAGACCTGTGGAGTTGTATTTCTCATTTATTTCACCATGTAGGGGACAACCCTACCCAATTCATGCATATATTTGAGGACATTCCTGGAAAGACTCAGGCTATTCTTGTTACCAGTGAGAATGTCGTAAGAAGTCTCACCTGCAGCAATCCTGAATAATCTGCCTTTGAACCAGTTCCCACAATGTCCCCAAGCTTGGCTTCCTCAATGTCTCTCCCCTATGAGGACCCAGTTGCCTAGGTCCAAGAAGAAGATCTGAGTATCCAAGAGCACACTCCCAAGTGCTATCCCTGGTTGCTTGGCGGGATGATTTTGATGGGGTTAGATTCCTATTTTTCCTGACTATCTGTGGCATCCTCCTTGTGTACGCCACTTTGGGCGGCCATACCAGTCTTGCACTGGATGGTGTCCTGGTTGATCCTTAGCCCAGGATGGGAGCCAAACTTAGTTAGTTTAGCCCCCTCTCTCACACTGATGGGCATTAATAAGCTGCCTCATAGGAGGAGCCCATCTTAGAGTGGTACTTGTATAAAGTCACCAATATCTGAAGCATTAATGGGCAAATCAAAGTCCCAGATGTCCTCCCAGACACATAACTCATTATGACTAAGAAGGAGGTGTTGGCTTTGTCAAAGACTTTTTCCTGTTCACTTGCAATGACCAGAAGAAAACATGTCTCATCATATCTATCACTGTGACAGTCCTGTCTGACCTACCAGATTAACTACTATTGGCTTCACTTGGTTTAAAAGCTCAAAATTGAGAATGACTGTTTGGGCTCTGAAAAGATACTCTATTTTCACATGCTCTGGTTCTTGCGCTAATCTATACCTCTTAATAAAGAAATGACTTCATCTTAGCTGGTAAATCATACCATCCTTTATATGAACAAAAACAGAGTGATAAAGTTAGTGAAAAAATATACTCCAGTCTTATGTCACTTATCAATGCTCAGTTGATGCAAATCTTGGTATCAGTTCCAGGAGCATTGATTAGCTTGTGCACACTCAGGATCATAGATAACTATGCTTTGATAGCTTTTTTGCTACATTATGATGTAAAAGAGGCATCAAACAAACTCTTTTTCATTTGCAACCCAAGAAGATCTCACACAGATCCTCAAATGACACTTCTGGTTTGCAGATGAGACTTTATCATCCTTCTCAAAAGCCTTTTACCAGCTTTAGACTAATTATGGACAAGTAAATGCTTATAATTTTCACTTTTTATTCTTCCTTATTCTTAATAATGGGGAGGAAAATTAACTTAATGCCCTTATCATCCTCAAGCAAGAGATGTATTTCATCTTATTTTTTGATGATTATCCAACTATTAAGAAGGGCTACAAAAATAAGAAAACTATTCAGACAGCATCCCAAGAACAGCAAAATTTACATAATAAGTCTCCTGAATCACTGTTCTATCATATCACATTAATAATTGATTTTGAGGCAGCTCAGGTTAATAAACTAATCAAAGTATTTAATAAAAGCTCACATTGCTGCTTCTTCTATTATTGCCAGGCTCTTCAAAAGAATCCAATAAAACCCAGTCCACAACAAGATGATATTCAAGATTATCAAAAATAAGGCTAAGAGAATTTTAAATTGTTTTTTCTTCCTTGGACATGGTCATAATATAAGAAGTGAACACCTTTTATGATAATCTTCTTAAGGAAAGGCTCATTGCTGGCAATCAGGAACCATTTGCTCACTTTATTATTTACTTTAAGCACTTTTGAGTGGGGGTTTTAAGAGGAAGTGCTGCACCTGTTTTAAACAAATAAATTATAGTTCAATATTGAGATTGGGGAAGACAACAGTCCAATAGAAAAGAAAAATAATAATAAGATGCATGCTTATTATAATATCATAATTAATAGACTAAACTGGGAAACACTAGTCTGTCAGGGGGTGAGACTGTGGCAGATCCAAATAGAGTGTTATTTACAAATATCTTAGTTGAGAATTCAGTGCATAGAATTAGAAGTGCTTTCTTTTAGGAGATATTGCCTTTAATTTGACATTGACAGCTTGGTTGTCAGGAATGACAATTTGGATGCTCCTAAATCTCAAAATAAGGAACCAGAGTCAAACCCTGGATAAAACCCTTTGCAGACCGCCAGACTCGTAGGCTGGGAACACAACAACCCGCTACTAATTAAAGAAGTTGCTACCAGCCTGCCAGGAACCAAACCCTTAGCTGTCCTGCAGGATTCTGAAAGCAAACCACCAGTGCAAGATCTCCCGAGAATTCCCCCAAGGTACCAACGCCTGACACCGGCGGTTTGCCTGGTGAAATAGACAAATCTCCCCCTGGGAATTATTCTGAACTCTCCCAAAGTCCTGGGGAAGGCACTGGACCCAAAGAGGCACCCAACACTCAAATCAATAACAGAAGGATTCAAAGTCTTCTCACCCCAAAGCGGCTGGTGGCAAACCACCAGTGCTGAGTGCCACACTGCCATCTGAGACACCCAATGCCAACCCGTTCAAGTCCAGAAAACCCAACCAAGAAGTGAATCATGGCAGTATGCAATAAATACCTGCCAGGCCAAGACCAAAATCCCATTGTCATTTTTAAATAAAGGTTATAAGATATTGGTTTCCCCAGTTATTGCCGTATTTTATCCTTGTAATCTGCCAGCTCACTCAAATATCATCTGAACCCCCTGCCAACCCGCCAGGTGCTCCCTTTGATCCCGTCCACTTCACGGAGTACCCCCTAAAGCCCAATTACAGAGACTATACCACCAGCAACATACTAGCCCGGGACCCCTTGGCCGGGATCACTGAGAGAACTGGATACAACCAAGAAGGCCCTTGGTACATTACCAAACCTGGCCTGTTCAGAGATAAATACAACTTCCTCCCTTCCTACTAAATAGACATGAAGCCACCCGTCACCCCCAAGCTAATGCCCGCCTCCGCGGCAAACTCCTACTGGATCATACCAACAAGCTTTTTGGAATTGTATATATAACTCTCACAGGAGTAATAGATACTATTTTCCCCGCCGCTGGTCTGTGGTTGTGGTTGGGCAAGTCAATGTCCTACCTCATTAAGTTAGCACCAATCATTTGATGGGCCCTGCCCACCCAGTCCGCAACCCGCCAGTTCCCAGATGCTAGTGAGCCAGCCAGTCAGGGTTGGTTCCCTGACATTGGTACCCAATGTTGTTAGATACATCATGAGGCACCTTTATGAGCACCCCCAGTGTATTATAACATAAATTGGTAGATGGGGAGTTGATCTTGGTTTTAACACCCCCTTGACTTCTGTTTGTTGTCACATACTTTAGTTGAAGTCTGTGAGAGGCCCTGTAAGCTTTTTTAAAGCCTTTCTGATCAGGTACACACAACAGGGGCAAAGTTGGATGTGATGGAGATTCTTGGTGTTATCTTGAATGTCTTCAAGTTGGTAAGTATGATTTCTGTAGACAACAGGCACCCTGAAGGGCCCAAGGCAGCTGAATTCAAGCTTTGCAGAGTTAGAGTTGATGGTGTAAACAGGATCACCTATGGCATAATGTGCTTTAAGGTGACTTTTTACCCCTTTAATGTGTTATTTATTAATGCTGCATATCTTGGCCTGCCACTGTGCCAATAAGTGGGTGACTGTGAGGGGTGGCATATCTGGGAATGTTGACTTTAATTTTACCTGATCCACACTTTTCACACCATTGGGGTTTTCAAAGGCTAGCACGCTGGGGCTGAACCCTGTGCCATGGTTGATCCTAGCTCACAGAATAAGAAGCATGATTTAAAAATCTTCTATCTAGGCTGTTTTTGGGTGTTCCTGGGACAACTTAGCAACTATTTGGACCAGTGAGTCATTTAATTGTTCTAATTGATTAATGGAATGTGGGTGATATGGTGGGGTAACTTTTTGTTCAAGGGCATTATCCACTCTTACAATTTCATGAAATAACCTGTAATTTCAGACCCACTGTCTGTGATGAGTTGCTTGGAGCAACCAAAAAATGCCACAATCTCCTTGCCAATGAACCAAGTGATGGTGATGTGGTAAGTTGTTGCCAAGCTACAGGCCATTGTATGAAGTAGTCAATGGTAGCAATTATGTACTACTTAGCTAAATTATCTTCAGGTAGATTCCCTATAATGTCAAGGGCCCATTGCTCAAAGGATTACATGGCCTTGATGGGCAACACTGACTTTGGCAGGGCGGGCTTGAATATATTTTTATCACATAACACAAAAGTCTCAAGGAGATCTGGAATATCCTGATGTATATAAAGCCACCAAACCTTATGTTTAACAATATCAAAGAAATTACAGCCTCTGATGTGATCTAAGGTGCAGTGTTAATGTATTATGGTATTGCCTCATTGTGTGGTGGGAATGTAGGGCGTCTTTTCACCTGTCTCTGCCTGGTGGCAGACCTTGCTAGCATTGGTGGTGAACTGGCTTTTGTTGTCCTTCAGCTTGGAGAAAGTTACCAAATTAAGGCATTCATAACGATTTTCTTCAGGACAGAGGTAAAGCGTGGGCCAATCTGGATCCAAGCTGTTGTCCCTGGTGATAGACACTACATAGAGCCTTGAGAGGTTGTCTGCCGTGACAAGTTCTTTACCAGGATTGTGTTCAATGTGCAACTGGTAGGGGGACAGATGCTCAACCCAGCCTGCCTGGCAGCGTGTCAAGTGGGACTGCATGTTGAAGTATTGGAGCAACTTGTGGTCCATCAGGAAACGGGGTGGAAAGGTGGCCCCTTCCAAGTAACAGCGCCATTTCTCAACACAGTGCACAATTGCTGCTAATTCCTTATCATGGATTGGGTAGTGTTGTTCTGAGTCAGTGATCTTCCTGGATTTGTATGCTATAGGAAGGAAGATGTCCTTGTCAGTTTTTACCCGTAACACGCTCCCTATGGCCCTGTCAGAGGCATCAGTCTTGATTTTGTACTGGCAGTCTCAATTGGGGAATTACAGTACAGGTGCAGTTATAAGTCTTTGCTTCAAAGTCTTGAAGGCTTGATCTCTGGAAGGTGTCCAGTGGAAGAGTTTTTTTGTGTTTAGAAGCTTGGTGAGAGGTGCAATTAGTTCTCCGAAATTGAGGATAAACTTTTTTTAGGCAATCATGCCCAAAGTGTACTCACCTGACCCACATTGGCGGGAGGTGGCATACTTGTGATTGCTTTGATTTTAGCTGTGTTTGATTTTTTTCTAGGAGAGATGATATGCCCCATAAATAGTAACTCAGACTGCAAGATCTTGTATTTTGAGGGTTTAGCCTTCATTTGATGTTTGCAGAGGGTGTTGAGAACAACACAGAGATGGTATATATGAATCTCTTGGTGTTATGATTGACAATTTGTTATCCCTCAAACCCCAGGCCCAAGGGCGGGATTTGAACCCTGAACCCAAATTCCTGCAGGCCGCTGGTCCCATGGACCAAGAGCCTGCCTGCCCACGGTTTTCTGAGATCAAGCCCCCACAAGCTAAAGCCCCTGCTAAGTCCCAAAGTAAGAATACCAGTACAGGTTCAATTATGATGGTTCCCAAGGAGGAGTTTCTTGAATTGCCTAATGGAGGCAGAGACAGTGCTTCCCGTGAGCTTCATGAGCTTGAAGTCCTCTTGAGTAACCAATCAAACTCAACTGCCCAGGAAAAATCCAGGCTTTGGGCCCAACCCCGTGACCACAGCCAAAAATCAAGGAAATCAAGTGACCAATCTGGACGTTCTGACCAATGAGAGAACCTCCAGCCGAGATGCCATTTTGCCGCTCCTGCACCCAGCCTCCTGGCCACCCGCCTGCATTTTTCCCAATATTTTGATGAAGCCCTTATGGAAAATACTAAGTTTGGAGGCAGGATGCTATATATGCCTATAGATTCTGCGCTAAAACCTTATTGCCATTTTTTAATAAAGGTTAGGTTATTTTGGCTCATGCAGCTATTGCCTTATTTTGTATTTACTATCTTCCAATTCAGTTTGAGATCTCCTGGCCCTCCTGCCCCACTTCCTGAAATTTTCTGTTCTCCTGGTGTACCCTTTGGACCTGTTAATTTTACTGACTACCCTCTGAAATATGAATACAAGGACTACACCACAGAAAAGATACTCAAACTTGATCCTTTGGCCTGCATATAATCTGCAGTTAGATACAACCAACAAGGTCTGTGGATATTTTCAACACCCAAGTTATCCAGAGGGAAATTCAACTATCTCCTTGCTTACAGCCTACCCATGGAACCACATGTGATCCCAAAACCTATTCCTGCTTCCTTGCCCAACCTTCCAACCAATCATACTAGTAAGCTGTTTGGGATTGTGTACATCACCCTCACAGGGAAGATTGACACTACAATCCCGGCCGCTGGCCTGTTGTCCTGGGTGGGAAAGTTTGTCTCCTACCTCTTTAATTTAGCTCCCCTCTTGTGGTGGGCATTGGCTGCAAAAAACCTGGCCTGGGTTACCCCTGGAACAACGGGCCAGCTGCCCAACAATGGATCCCTGACACTTGGTCCTGACTGTGTACAATTATACCATCTAGGTAGATCATGAAGCACTTCCTAACCAGGTACTTAAATGTCATTCTTATGAGCATTGCATAAGTGGATGATGTGTTGGTCATGACAAAATTCATGAAACAGCACTCAAACAACCCATAGTTTGTTTGTAGGCAGTTTTTGCTTTGTCCCCAGGGAAAATTCCAACTTTTTTGTACCCCATGGTATGACTAATCTTTCTAAAGACTTTTATATTTGTTAATTTATTAAATAGTTTTTCAGTAAGAGGTAAAAGTTATTTGTTCTTTATTGTGACTTTGTTTAGGGCTTAGTATTCTGTGACCAGGCAGAGTGACCCTTCTTTTTGGCTACAAAAAAGCCTGAGGCTCTTTACAGTGAGAGTGAAGGGTGGATAAAACCCTTGTCTAAGGTATCCACAAGTTGTTGGTGGAGTTTTCATTCTTCTTTTGGCATCAGAAAATTAGTTTTTGGGCCTTTCTTAGCCATCATGAATGCATTTTCTCCATCTCAAAATCCAAGGTCTGAGATGGGATTTGAACCCTGACCAAGAGGGACCTCATGCTGCCAGCTCTGGTGACCAGGGAGCCTCCTGCCTGATTTTAACCAAAAATCCTATCTATTAGGGGGACACCAGCATGAACTTTCCAATGATGGCACACACTGAAAGACACAAACAGTTGCCCAATGAAGGCAAAAGGGCTTCCAACATTAGCTTAATAAACCTAAGTTCTGCCTTGGTATCTAATCTAAATGCTTCCCCCAAGAAAAGCACTGACTAACAAGCTACCCCCAGGAGTTCTGCTCTATAACAGAAGGGTTGTGCTAACCTTATAGAAGAACCAACCAATCAACTATATCTTGCACCTGTGCCATTTCACTACCCTCAAACCTGGTTGCCTGCCTGTTCTTTTTTCCATTTTCTAATTATCTGAATTTCATTTAGTATATGTAAAGTCTGGTAGTGGGGTACTACATGGACCCATAGACCCTGTGCCAGACTGTATTGCTATTTTTGAATAAAGGTGATTATATATTGGTTTTTCTTAATTACTGCCCTACTTTATCTTAGTAATCTGCCAGTTAAGCTCTAAATCTTCCAGTCCTTCTGCTGCCCCACCAGCTATCAATTGTCTGAAAGGTGCTCTATTTAGTCCTTTAAACTTTACAAAGCATTACTCAAAGTCCAAATACTGAGAATATTACTCTGAGAAGATACTAGTGTAGGATCCCTTGGCCCACATTAAAATTTGACCCAGTATGATAGGAAGGGACCTTGTGTTACTACTGAACCCTGTCTGTTCAAAGATAAATACAACTTCCTCCCTGCCTATCAATCAGACATGGGCAACCTCTCACCCCAAAACCAACACCTGTGTCCACCTAAGAGCTTTCATTGAATAATATCAACAATCTGTTTGGAATAGTTCATATCACCCTCTTAGGGGTGATTTATATACTATAATCCTAGACAGTGTCCCATGGTCCTGGGTAAGGAAATCTATATAGTACCCTTTTAAGTTAGCACTAATCCTTTGGTGGGCTCTACCTGCCTGACGGCAGCTTTTTCAAGCCTAGAAAATGATGGCCAACTGCCCAGGGTTAATTTCTTGACAAAAAGTGCTATCATGATGTCTGTTTGGGTATTTGTTGGTGATTAAGCATCTGCACTTACTTGCACAGTTGTTGTGGCTGCTATTAATATCACATGTTTATCAGTTGAGATGAGTATTAAAGCTTCAGTGGAGTATCCCTCCTCCATTGAGCTTGGTTTTTCCCCTGATTTTCAGCAGGAACATAAACTACATGGAATTTTTTGGTCAGTAAAACATTTGGAATCAAAGTGTCTCTTTTGATAGCACCTGTAGCAGGCAATAAAAGCAATTGGGATTTTTCTCTCTTGGCTCTGGCAATTATCTGTGCTGGTGCAAGGCAGACTTGGGGCAAAAGTAGTGTGCATTGGTTTGGAGTTCTTACCTGTTTGGTGCTTCACAAGTTGCTTCTAGGGGGCAGAGGTATCCTAGCATTTGTACAATTGTAAACCCCTGACCCAATATAAGTTTCATAGTCTAGTATAATTATTGGTAAGGGTTGGCTTTATTTTTCATGGCCAAATTGGAAAATAGTTCTACCTTTGCACCAGTACCAAGAAGCATTGAAGGCCTTTGATAAAAAAATCTTTAAACTCAGAGAGTGTTTTGTTCTTTTTAAGTTTATAACTAAGAAACGATCATTTCTTTTAATCATTCAAATAGTACTACCAAACTCACAAAGAATGACATCCCCTGATTCTTAGTAGGTGATACCTCTAGGTGAACGGCTGGGCATTATGATGTCTCTACTCACCAGATCCAAAAAATAATGGGCAGGTATACTTTCTTAGTATCAGGTAGACCAAAAGTGGCCACCTCTTACAGGCATAAAAAAGTGTGCTCATCAAATTCTCTAAAACTTGTAAAGCACACCCACTTTGAGTCTTCTGTTAACATCCTGGGAAGGGGGTGTTTGAGATAACAGATCAGGTGTGGGATTAATTATCAGGGCAGCTCTTGAAAACTGAGCTTGTCTATGACTACTTGGATTGGTGGTCAAGGACATCATCATATTAGGTGATATGCTGGTGGATGGCCGTTGGAGTGCTATCTGAGATTGATTTGTACTGCAATTCATTCTCAGTTTATAACAGATCTGTACCTTGATATCTGGTATACAACAGTCCGCTCCCCAATGTGTTGAGTTGTTTCTCTATGTAGCTTTCCCATCTGGATTAATATTCCTTATACTGATGGGATTTGTATATTTCATCTTTGATAATTGTAGGGTAGTCTCATAATTGTTGATTTCTCCCTTTTATAGCTCTATCTGACTCTTCAGGCCAGCCACTTGACCAAAAATTTGTTTTCTGGATTCATCAGGTTATATATTTGGTTTGCATTGTGGTTTTGTGGGTCTTCTGTCTATCAAATAGGGATAATGGAGCAGTAGGTATAGCACTGCTTTTACTATCTCTATCTGTTCTCAGATGCCAAGACAGTAAGATAGATATATGCTTGGGGAATCTCATCCAGATTGTTTAAAGATTCTTCCCCTTAGTAGTAAGAACAGTTTACTGCTTTTATCCATCCAGTGGATACCCACTGCCACACAGGTTAGCTTCAATAATTCCGGCCAAGCAATAGTTTGTCTGCTAATAAGAGTCTCCAGAAGTTCATGGCCCCATCCCAAGCAACACTGATTGGCCAAACCAGTGTCTCTAGCCTCAGAGAAAGAGTATCCTTGGCATTATAGAAGTGTAACAAGGTTGACAGATGTACTTTTTGCATGGCTGATTGAATCCTGCAAAACTTCTTGTTGTCAAGATAGGATCATTTTTGAGGAGCAGTTTGTTGGTGGGAGATATTTGGCAATGTATCCCTGAATTGTAGTAAGATCAGGACTCTGATTGAGAAAGGGTGCATCTGCAATAAAGCAGTGGCAACTGTGCTCCACATATAAGGAATCCTGATTATGAGTTCTATAGAACAGGGAACATTTATATTCAACTCTGATAGCCTGGCATAGTTGATAGCCAAGTAACAGAAATGGAAAGTCTGGGTGACTTGTTCTGTTAGAAGAGTTTCTGGTGCTTGGTACAGAACCATCCCATGGTTACCAATGATAATTCCTTTAACCAAAGGAGCCATGGGCTCAAAGAGAGCAGCAGCAGAGAACAGATTATAAGATTGTCAAATTGGCTGAAGGGCAGTAGTATTGTCCATAATATCTTGGTATGTGGTGTTATTCACTAGGTTATATTGAGCTTCATCCCCTGTAGTGAGCACTAACCTAAAAGATTGTGGTTTCAAGAGAGTATTTCCAGGTTTGGGGACATTGGGTGGCTCTTAGTTTGAAGACTGAGATGTCAGTACACAATTATACTCATTGATTTTACCTTCCTTTGGACTAGGCAGACTAGCACTGTCTCTCTATCCTAAACACATATATACCTTGAAATAAAAAATATGGACAATAATAAGAGCTTTTATTTAATTAGAAGTGGATTCCCCTATTTAGGATGATGAACACATGCCAATTGATTTTACAATTTGTCAAGAATCCTAGTGATGGGACTAAAAATTTAGAAAACAACTCCCAAATTGTTTATAAGAGCAAACTGGTCAGTATTATGAGGTTTGCTTAATATCTCCCTACAGGAGCTTTGCTCAATGCTTCCTAGCAGGGTGGTCATTACCGCATTATCTCTGCCCCTGACATTATTCTAAGGTGGGTGTGATGCAGCCCCATTGTAGGGCCTCTATTGTGGCATTTTTCATGAAGCTGGTCTATCTCATTACATGTTCTATGTAATGAGGAACCATTTTATACCAGAGTTTAATAGTTTGATGTATTATTAGAAAGGGGGTTTAAGAAGTTTATTGCCAACCAAATTAGGTAAAATTGAGTTAAACTTCTAAATCTCCACAGCTATTGAGGTGCATGTTGATTAGGAACAACAGGAAATGATATAATCCATGTTTTCAGCTCCTATGAAGCACTTGAGATCTTCCTGTGTATGCAGCTGCACCGCTCATTTTATTGTGATAATATGATAGTTGGATTGTATTAGAACCAATAGGTCTGGTGATATAATTGAACTGGTAGGTTTGGATTGAAAGAGCAGTAGGGTCTTGGTGCCGCTAGTCTTTCTGGGTTATTTGACTTAATTGGATATACCAGTAGGGTTTAGGTTGATAGATTACTAATAGTTATTTTGGAATAAAGTTGATGGCTAAGTCGGTAAGCCAAAAAGCCAGGGATTTCACATATAAAAGAAAATACTGGCTTGATAGCATGATGCTTCAAAAATCAACTGGGTGAAGAGTCGTGGCTATGGTGGCCAAAAGTTAAAGCTGTATGGCTTTGGTATTATAGGCTACATTCTTAAAATTTTCTATTAGCTTTTGAAAAATCAAACATTCTTACTAAGTTCCCTGGTTCAATATGCATGTATTATCTTCCAAGGATAGATTTCTGATGGAATTATCCCACATGTATATCCCTATTTGGTCCTACATGATGACCCAGGGCTCTAATAAATTTCAAGGCTGTCATTCCTATCTCCCTAGCTAAATTTTAGTAGCCACTTCTTTAAATAGCCACCATGGCAGCTGAGCATAGGCTCTTCAAGATTCTTGGATAGCATAGATTATCCATTGTATCACTATCTACCCTTAATTCAAATAATAGATGGGGTTACCACTGGTATATTCATGAATCACTATGATAATATTTACTGGCATATGGGTCACATTTAATACCACAGGTATGCTAGAAGGATCAGAGCCACCAAACTTGGATTGGAAATCGGATTTAAAATTTTTCATTGGCACAAGACTGGTTAAGAGGCTATTGAGAGCTGATAAAAATAGCTTTGAGCCAACTGATTAATATTGGCTTAACTGTGCCATCGTTTAAAAAAAGACGGTATATAATAATGATATCATAATCTGGATCTAGAAGTAAGGTGGTCATATAATTTGCGATCGATAACGTATTCTACATCTTAATCGCCTGTTTGTTTTTGAGCCTCGAACCAAACTTTAAGCTGATGGATTTATGCTACGATATCGGGAATTATGATGAATGTTGCAATTGCTTGAGCTTTGATGATTGGCATGTTTCACTGTTCATCAGGGTTAAATATATTTTATTAAACCAAAAATGGCCTGTAAAAGCTAGGGTGGATCCTCAACTTTTCAAAAAGTTTTGGGAACTGACGCATTGACCCAAGTGCCCCTCGCATGCTGGGCGAGCGCTTTTCGATTTGAGCTATTTTTTTGGTCAAAAACCTCAATCGGAGAAATTTTGCGGGACGGAAGGATCTCTAGGCTCTATTATTTGAGTTAATTCCCCTTAAAGTTATAAATGTTAAATAACTATTTACACTCCTTGTTTGGTAAAAAGAGAAACCAGGTCATGGGATTATGTTGTCGAATGCAAATTTATATTAGTAATTAACAAATGAAGACATTGATGTTAAGATGCCAATTAAATAAAGTTGAATCTGTTTGTAAGTTTATTCATTTTATGGGATGGTTTAGTGTAGATGCGGATTTCTAAGGTGATATAGTAATGGTGGGCTGCTCATCATAAAGCTCTTGTGCATAATCTTGTCCAAATCCTTCAGGGAATATAGGGTAGCCAGGCATATTGGCAATGACCATCTTGCGCCCCTCGATGGTGCCATTTTCGCTGCCGCCATTGATTTCAATGTCAACGCAGTTCATGTACATCTCACGATTGCCTCTCCTGTTAAACCATGTCCAGACAAAGGTGGCTTCGCCGTTGGGGGCGTTGCGGGGGATGGGGACCTTGTAGTCGAAAGTGGAGCTGATGCAGTCGCCCATGACTGTTTTCAAAACAGCAAAGTTGACATGGTCGTATGTCATGGAGAACTGGCAGTGGCCACCTTCATGATTGGCGGCACCACCGATGAGGACGTTGATGTCTGAGCCTGCTGCGTATGCCTTGTAAGTAGGGCCTTTGGGAGCACCGCGGCAAGGAAAAGTAAACTCACCGCCCAGAGGAGAGAGGAGGTTATAGTCAATGTTGGTGTAGTTGTAATTGGGGTGACTAGCTGAGCGGCGGGGAGCAGGGGTGACAAGAGCCATGTGGCAGGTTGCTACTCCAACAAGTCCAAGTACAATCCAGTTGCTAGCCATGCTGTTAAACCTGCACAACCTCATCCTTAAGTACTACCTGCAGCCCAATAAGCTTCACTTCATTTCGCTTTAAAGGCAAGATTAATCCCCCGTATGAGGCTTTGCTTGTTGATTTCAACTCAACAGCATGCGAAGCAAGTTAAAGATACATTCTAAATACTTCTTTAGAACACATGTCACTTTCAATGGTAAGTTTGTCCATCAACGCGAGACAACCTGAGTATTTTAACGCTTAGCTGCAGATCGCGCTGTCAGCAATATTCCATTCAATCGCCACAGGCGGAATTCACTAATGAGCCATGCCGATCCCTAATAAATTCCTAGCCCAAGTCCCAAGCCAGAAATCCATCCCGGCCGCCCACCTCAAATGCCAACTGACGTAGCAGAATGACATACCATCCTTGGCCGTTTCAAAGCAATTACTTTTCTAATGCAACCGATTACCACTTGCTTCACATTACTGTCCCGCCATAACTGCGATTCGCTACCGTTGAAAACATCACATCGCCGCGCAAAGCTAGAGTCCAAGTTGATCCACGCCCTCCCCAATCGATACAAGATAAACACGCCATTGAAGCCCAACATAAATGGGCAGTTTATCCCAGGTACCATTAAATTAAAATCCGAACAGTTACTTTATCCACAAAGCTACCAACTTAGTTTTGTCTGAAAACCTAAGTTATCTACAAAATATAAATCAGCTACAATTACGTTTAAGCTGGTAAGATAACTATCTAGAACCACGCCATCTAGAAACGGATCTATAATCTCTTGATCAGCTGCACCTGTTAACTTTGAACATAAATCAAACCTCAGGATGGTTTTTTAAAAAAGGGAACCCGATAGTAACTTAGAATTGTTCCTTGATCCCAGCTCCATAATAAAAATAGGGGTCAGTTTTTGGCAGCTAAGGTGGGGAACGCTCCAAAGCTAAAACTCCAAAGATTAAAAGTCTACATACTTTGTCTTTGGGCTTTAAAAGCATTACTATTCACATATTAAAACTAAACTAAAAAATAAATATTTGCAAAAAAGATGTATTTATCAATAAAGAGAAGCTATCCCGCTTTAACCCCAAGTGCCTTTACAATGCCTTTAGGATAAGTAGGTGGTCCTCTTTGGAGGGTTAGGCTACGCCATCTCAAAAGTGGCTTCTCGATTTACACCATCAGGGATTTATTTTTGAGATGGTGTTCTTTGTGTTAGCACTCTTTGATCACAAAAAAGAAAATAAATAATAAAATAGCTATAATTCAATTATACATTTATATTACTGCATCATAATTTTGTCATTGTGAGTCAAATTATTTAAACCTTATTTTGCTAACTCTATTTACATATGAACCCCCTCAGTGTGGGACACGTTTACACTGTCTCAAATTTATAGCATCTCAATTCCCACCACTTATCATGCCCTAAAATAAGCTTATACCCGCACTAAACCAAAGCCTTTTGTATAATGGCAGAAGATGCTCCTATAGTATTAATCCAAGACGCTCATAGTAATAACAACCTAAGTATCACCATTAAGGCAGTCCTACCATTGATTACCACTGCTGTTTAAAAAAGTCACACTTTATATATACATTTTATGACTTATATATACAGGGATATTGTGAAGAGGTTCTTTTCAATAAAATATTTTATTGGTAGGAATGATATGTACAGCATTAGTTATACCATTTCAATTTACACCATCCAAAATTCCACTAGTTTCCATATCATTCAACTTATTAGATTCACACACTGGACAGGAGAAAATAAGAGGAGACTACATATGACGCCACAATGCGCTATATCAATCCCCCAATCTTGATCCCTGCTTTTCAATTTTAAAAATTATAATTTCATGCCAAACATCACTTTGGTGAAATATACTCGGTACCTATGAAACTTTGTGTACATGTATTTTTTGGTCTCCTCTAAACTGCTGGGTACTTCTTAGCCCCAGCTGTATGAGCTAGTCTTCAAGATATTCAAGTTCACACTTTACCTGGTTTTGGTAGCTCTGCTGTGGATATCTTATTTTGAAATAAAAACAATGGGTCCCTTATGCATTTGAGCTATGGCATCTCAATCACGTCACCTCAAATATGCCACTTCAAAGGTGAGATTTCATTCAAAACTCAGAGCTTTGCATACTTATTCTACATGGGAATATACTATTTCTACATAAAAAAGAGCCTTAATTTTTATACTATATATTTTCATATTTTTTTCTACAATTTATATGGAAATATATCATGCTTTAATATTAAAAGACATTCCCATTTTCATCTTCAAAAACCAGCCCAAGACTAGCTAAAATCTGATTCTAACTGTGAGAAATTACGCCATTAATGTTATTTTGATATGACCTTCAAATAATGGTATGTGCAAAGATTTGATTGGTTTTGCTTTTGGCTTTGGAAATTCCTTGCCTTCTATAAATAGGCTGACATCAATGTCCACCCATTCTGGAATACCTTAACTTCCCTCAAATGATCCTGGTATGATTTCAACCCAACATGACCCCCTCTGCCACTCTGTCTACCTATTGAGTAATAATCAATCCTTGTCTACTATTTAGGTAGAATCATTTCTCCTAATAAAGACAAGTTCATCCACATTTGTGTTGGTTTTTGTATTCTTCAAGCTTTCTTCATTCCTTTTTTCCAAAAGGAATTCCTCTTCTTTTATTCCAGGAAATTAAGGTATGTGCCATTGAATTTTGCCCCAAAGGCTAACCCAAGGCTAGCTTCAAACCTCAAATCTTTAGTTATAAAGATTTCCTGCCTTGTCCTCCTGGATGTTGTCCCCAGGAGCCAAACACAACAAAATGGTTCTCACTACAGGTGTTACAAGCCCCTTGGTTACCCAGTTTCCCTGCGCTTTCTCTTGGACTTCTCCTCTTGTCTCTGAAGTATCTTAGCCTCCTAAAGTTTTCAGTCCCCCTCTTGAAGAGGATATTACTGACTCCCCCTCTACACCAATAGTAATGATGTTATCTCCTGGATCTGTGTGGGCCCCCTTCAAGCTTTTTCTCTTACTTATAATCAAGCTCATGCCGCTGCACACTCTCTCCTTCACACAGGCACAGGGGCAATGCATACCATTCCTGGCCTTTGACCTGACTATGCCTCCAAAAATCTGTACTCCTTCCTGCTGGACTTTGGTCTCCCCCCTGCTCTAATGGAGTCCATGAAAACTATTGGTGTGCTGGTCAATCAATCTATCCAGCCCTTCTTAGTTCACCACCAGTTGGCTTTAGGGTTGCAGAAACAACTCCTATCTGCTGTGGCCACTGCCGTCTCCAGTAATCACACACAGAACATGGATTACCAGGAGTGGACCCATAGTCTCTTTGCTTGTATTTCAGATAATCAACATGATATGTTGGCTTCACAGAAGTACCTGATCTTGTCATTAAACTTGCTTTGCTCCTCACTTCCAGGGTACATCAGGGATTGACTATGTGAGCTAGGCAACCATCAAGCTATATGGCAAGGACAGATTGAAACAGCTCTCTTGAAATATTGACAAGATTTTGAGACCTTGGTTGAAAAACTCAATCAATTCTGGGAACACATTAATTCTCAACTTGATTTGGTTAGAGCCCATGTTGATAATTGGGTAAAACAACTACACTAGCAGTACAGCTTGGATAAGGCCGCTCTAGGCAATACTCTGTTCCAAGTCCAGAACTACATTGATGACAGGGTAGCCTCAATTAAAGTGACTCCCCCTACTCCTTCTGTTGAGATAACATCTGTCTTTGAGGCTAAGGTTTAGGAAGACATAGCTGAGCTCAAAGCCACTACCCACCGCCAGACAGCTGAAACCAATCCTCTACCAGTATATTGTATGCCTGACCCCCACATTGCCTCTTTGACAGACCAGTTAGCTAAAATGCATGGTGAGATTGAGTATTTGCACCAACGCCTCTCTGACCAGGATGGTTTGTCCTCTGAATCTGAGGGCAAAGGAGATGCTGAGATCACTGAGGTCCCAACCCATACAAATCATGGATGCTATCCTGGGTTGGAAGGACAACCTTGTATCAATTGTGCCCTTGCTCTATATCACTTGGCAGCGGTGACCAACGATGTTGCAGACAGACAGGATGTGTTGGAAAGAGAGGTCAAAAACTTTACCCACTTAACAGAAACAATGAAAGAACAGGTTGCTCCTTTGACGTCTCAGGCTACTGCTTTAGCCACCCATGGTAATGGGATTGCAGGTATCTTGGCTGTTCAACAGATACAAGTCAAAGAACTTGGAACTGTTGCCACTACCTCCAGGGACATCCATGGGCAAAACAGCTCTACTCTAGACACCTTGGAGGAGAGCCTCTGACTCTTATGGGCTAGACAACCTGCCGCAGAATCTGAGTTTGAAGGAAACCCCCAGATTAATGTTCTCAATCAGGGTAATAACATCCAGTCCACCTTGTCATCTATTGATCCCAATTACAAGCCCACTTTCAAACAGATCTTTGATCTTAAGACCTCTAACATTGCTGCTTTCTTGACAATATACAAGACTGCCATGTAGAGGGCTAAAGATGATAATAATAAAGAGCATATCCTTGTCTGTCTGCATCCCAATTGCCAAGAAGTTGTAGTCCCCAAACTCCCATTCATTGTCACTTGAGAATATTTGAAACACTTACTCATCAAGGAATTTGGAGGAGACCTCAGCTTTGAGGCTAAGAAGGATGCTTTTATGAATATTGCTTTCAAACCTAAGGAAAATCTGGCTGAGTTTGATGATCATTTCTATATCGAGGGACAACAAACCATCACCAGTTGGCAATTGACCCCCTGTGGAGCATATACAGTATTCTCTAATGCATTGAAGGTGAATCAGCTCCTGTGTCTCCACTTCAAAGCACATAAGGCATCTCTTACGTCCATGAAAAGTATAAAGAACTTCCTGCAAGATATGAATCTGACTCATGGAGGGACTGTGGTCTTCAAGAATAAGTCCAATAGCACTGGAACTACTTCTTGCACTCCTTGAATAATGACCCTTGGCTCTAAGGGGCAACCCAAGCGACAAGTTTGTCACAATTGGGGTCAGATTGGGCACCACTTGCAAACTGGCACCAACCCTTGTGTGAAGGGGTGTGACCCCAAAGAGCAGGCAGGAAAAGAGAGGTCAGATTATAGGCAAAGACGCTCTCTGCTGACCTATCTCCCCCGTCTCCTCCTGATCCTCCCTCTGACAAAAAATCTCATCTTTTGTCTGGACCTACTATCCTCCATCTGTTCCATGATCTTTTGAGAAACTCTGAGCCCAAAGATTCTGACTATGATGAATCAGATAGTTACAGCTACTTAGCGCTGGCTGTCCCTGAGATTGTGTTGTTCCCCTAAAAACTTCTCTCAGGGAAGATCACAACTACAGCTTGCCCACTTCCGGCTGAAGCTAAGGCCATGGTGGCTTGCCCTTACCTAGCTCAAGCTCATTGACCCCCTGCTTTAGTGGACTCCTTTGAAGAAGCCGCTGAGCTAGCTGAAGCCCTCTTCCAAAATATTACTGTATTCCTGCTACTACAAACTGTATACAATGAGATTCCTGCCTTGAAATGCATGTTAGCAAAGTTGAAAAAGGAACAGGAAGAAGTGCAAGACATTCTGGCTGTCTTGCCCCCCCCTTTGGGAAAAATACTACCCATGTGAAAGTGTCAATCCAAAAGGTTAAGATCAAGGCAATTATGGGCACAGGTTCAACAGTCAATGTAGTATCATCCAAGCTAATAAAGAAGTTTAAGCTTTTCCATGACCTCAACTACACTTAATCATATGGTACTGCTGGAATGGCTCAAACCTGAGCCATTTGTGCCTACTCTGCCTTGCCCATGAGGTTTGGAAAACTCCTCATTGTTTCCCCTGCTGACGTCCTAGAGAACAAAAGCTATGATCTCCTGGTAGGTACACAATTCCTTTGAGAATATAATGGAATTGTGAAACTTTGATATGGATACCTATTATCTTAGGATACAAGGTCCCTTTGATTTTGAGGAACCTCTGCGCCTTCCAGGAAAATGTCTTAAAACTTGTGTGCTTGAGTACCCTACGGGTATTTTCTCACTCAAGTATAGGACTCACTCCTCCGACATGTGTACCCCTCCTCCTTACTGCCCTGCAGAAGAAGGGGTACCTCTGCTAGCGCTAGCAGCTTTCACCATTCCTCTAGGCTCCCAGGTAGTGATTGATTCCCAGATTTCTTATGGACTACCTGAAAAGTTGTTCTTGGAACTCTACTCACCTGAATCCCTAAGCTGTAAAGAACCCCACCTGTGTCCAGGGATTCTAGATTGAACCCACAAAGAGCCTGTACAATTACTGCTTGTTAATCTGTTGGCCCTGCCCATGCAGGTGACCCAAGGCCAGGTTATAGGACATGGTTGTATACTGGGGGAAGAACAAGTGGTATCACTCTAACCTTTTGGAACTTTTAGTGATTTCAATCTACCTGAAGACAATCCCCAAGCTCTCTCCTTATTCACTGCTGCCAACTTCCCCCAATTGTCTCCCATCCAACAAAAAGACGTGTTGGACCTTCTCAATCAGTTTAGCAACATCTTTTCTTCTGGACCCATCAACTATGTTCTAGAAAAAGGGGACATTCATCAGATTGATACAGGTGATTCTCTGCCTTTCTATGCTAAGCCCTACTGCCGCAGTAAGGTAGAAGATTCCCAGGTTTCTAAAGAACTCAAACAACTATTGGATGCTGGACTCTTGGCTCCCTCTCAGAGCTCTTGAGCCTCCCCCTTGTTGATCCTTAAGAAGAAGGGTGGAGGCCGCCATATTTTTATGGCTTATTGCCATCTAAACTCTCTCAAAAAAAGGATTCATACCCTCTTCCCAGGATTGATGATGCCCTTAGGCATTTGGGAGGCTCAAAATTCTTCTCTGCAGTAAATCTAGCTTATGGGTATTTTCAGGTCAATTTTTCTCCAGAAGACAGGGAAAAGGCTTCTCTTATCACTTCAAAAGGCCTCTATGAACCCACTCATATGCCCCAAGGGCTCTGCAACGTCCCTTCTACGTTTCAAAGGGCCATGGACTCTATTCTACAAGACCTGAAGCTCTCCTGTGTCCTCATATATCTAGATGATATCACTGTGTTCAACTCCACCTTTACTAACTATTTGGATCACCTCAAGGCTGTATTTATCAAGATTTGAGAAGCAGGCCCAAAGCTTAAGCCCTCCAAGTAATCCTTCATTAAAAGCAACTCAAATTTTTTAGGCCATGAGGTCACCCAAACTGGGATACGTCTCATGAATAATAAGGTGGAAGCCTTTGACAAGATGCTACCATCCACCAGTCTACATGAAGTCCAATTATTTCTTGTCATGTTGGGATACTATCAACAATTCATCCCTGACTTTGCTTAACTGAGTGAGCCCCTTATTTAACTCCTCTGCAATGTACTCTTCAAATGGACTGACAGTAAGCAGCAATCCTTTGAGGCTCTGAAGGCCAAGCTTAAAGAGGCTCTCATCCTAGTCTACCCCAATTATAATAAGGAGTTCATCTTATACACCAACTCCAGTGGAGTAGCTGTGGATGCAATCTTAGCCCAGCTAGACAATGAAGGCATAGATTGATCTGTATAATATTCTTCATGTGTCCTCAACAAACATAAGAAGAATTATATTGTCACCAAGAAGGAATTCTTGGCTGTTCTATATGCTGTGAAACAATTTTGATGCCACATATATGGGACCCACTTTACTATAGTTGCTGATCACTCATCCTTTAAGTAATTACAACAGCTAAAGAGACCTGAAGGTTGACTGGCTTGTTGGGCCCTGCGCTTACAAGGGTATGATTTCACTGTAGTACACCAACCAGGTGTTCAACACCAGAACACTGATGGACTGTCTAGAATGCCTATACTGGTGATTCATCCCACTTACGCTGGTTGCTTGTATGAGTTAATAGGATACTCTGACACTTGGACAACTCAACCAAAAGTGATCTGCTTGGTTCTACAAGTCTTGTCAATGAATACCGTCATTTGGGATAGACAACTCTTCAAGAAGGTCAATAATGCATATCTGCCCTAGTATGAGAATAGCCATTATCTTCCAAGCCCACATTTATACTGGACATGAAGGTATAGCAAAAACTCACATCTGGTTGTGCAAGAACTTCTACTGGGAAAATATGCGCCTCTTAATCCCTGACGTCCTTGCATCCTGTCACTCTTGTCAGCTCCAGCGCCCTCAACCATACCAACCTCAGTTCAAGCTCAACCTGCCTAAGCATGCCTTCCACATTGTGAGTATTGATGCTATTAGAACTCTACCTTGTTCAAGGTCTGGGTGTTGTTTCATCTTAGTAGCTGTGGACCACTTTAGTAAATGGGTCAAAGCCAGAGCTACAAAAGATATAACTGCCAAGACTACCACAAGTTTCCTGTTGCAAGATATCTTCTATTGACACTGGTGCCTGCAAGTTGTACTATCTGATAATGGCATCAACTCTAATGCTCACCTCATTACGTCTATTTTAGAGGCTATGTCACTCACCAGTCCTTTTATGTGCCGTTAATCTATCTACCAATGGGACAGTTGAACTAGAAAATTCCTCCCTTGTGTCCATTATGAGAAAAACTTACCCTCTTTGATGCTTTCAATTGGGATATGCTTTTTCCTGCTGCCCTCTTTGCTTATCAGCTCAGTAGACAAAGAGTGACTGGAAAATTCCCCTTTGCCATGCTGTATGGACGTGAAGCTAAAACTCCCTCAATCTTGGGACCACCTTTGATCAAAGTTAATGCAGCTGCCAACCCTGAAACCCATGTCAAGGTAATGACCAATCACATCATTGGCATTTGGACTATGGTATACTCTACTGCCTATAAAGTTAAGGCTATAGAGCTCTTGCCTTCCAATGCTTTGAGAAACCCCCTCTCTGAGTTTCAAGTGGGTGACCTTGTCCTCTACTATAAGAACTGTACTGGAGGTAGAGCCCAGATGATAGACTCCCTCTGGGTTGGACCTTTTGAAGTCACCTTCAAGAAGGGCGTTGGGTATACTGTGAAACTTCTATTGTCTAGCTGTCCTTTTGCCTGAGTTCACTCCAAATCCCCCTGCAAATATCAACTCCCTGTGTCCAATCTTGAGGGAGAGATGTTGTAAATTGCGCCATTAATGTTATTTTGATATGACCTTCAAATAGTGATATGTGAAAAGGTTCGGTTGGTTTTGCTTTTGACTTCAGAAATTCTTTGCCTTCCATGAATGGGTTGACATCAATAACCACCCATTACAGAATACCTTATCTGCCCTCAACTAATCCTGGTATGATTTCAACCCAACATGACCCCCTCTTCCACTCTTTCTACCTATTGAGTGATCATCAACCCTTGCCTACTATTTAAGTAGAATCACTTCTCCTAATAAAGACAATTTTTCACATTTGTGTTAACTTTTATATTTTTCAAGCTTTTTCCATTCCTTTTTACCAAAATGAAATCCTCTTCTTTTATTCCACGAAATTAAGGTATGTGCCCTTAATTTTGCCCTGAAGGCTAACCCAAGGCTAAATTGAACCTAAAATTTTTTGTTTTATAAAGATTTCCTGCTGTGTCCTCCTGGATGTTGTCCCCAGGAGCCAAACACAACACTAAATTTCTCTCATATGCCTCACAACTCCATCAACAAAGCTGCCTCCAAGGCATTCAAAGCCAACCTTGTCAAAACCACAGGCGATCTCCAGCAAGCTTCGTTGTTACCTCTTACAAGCCAACTATCCTCCCACATGAACATATTATGATCCCTTATGTGGATACCATGTTTTGGCGCTTAACTCATTATCAGAATCAAGCCATCCCTTTCCCTCCTCTCCCCCCTCACTCATTTCCTTCTCTTAATAAAGATTATTATCTAGCTTCTAAATTTCCCTTGTAACTCTGCTAAAACAGCACAGTTACAACAACCTCAACTCTCACAAGGCTGAAAAGGTCAAGGCTACCCCAAAAAGCAGCCTGCCACGGCTAAAGCGCCCCAAAAAGACCCTCATACCCTCGCCTGAGCCAGAGAAAACTAGCCCTACTTCTTCCTAAATTCCTTTTGTCTACTCTTCTCAGACTCCCAAGAGAAGCTTTTTGACTTCAACTGCCTCTCTGATCCCACCTCAGATCCTGAGGAGGAACATTGGTAATAACCTGATCCTGGTCCACTAACTGAAGGCCCAATTAAGCTGTGGGATGTAATCAATGATCACACTATCTGCAACTGGAATGGCGCCTTTGCTGCGCTCACTACATTTCTTAAAAGCTATCCAACCATGCCCAAGAATAAGTTGCTAGTTCTGTGCAAAAGGATACAGTTCCGTTTGCAATGACAAGAAGAGGGATATATGTCTACACAGTTATAAATTTGATCCCCTTGGTTGGCCAGTAAGGCTTGCTACCTATGAGTTCATTGGATTTAAGATGTTAGCTGTTGGCTGTGACAGTGCTAAGCCTTTTGACCCACTTAATCGGCTGATATTATGGTTCATTTTATAGGTCATCCCACTACCAGGGACAAAAGCTCCACTGAGGTTGTCAAAAGTGCCCTCCTTAAAAAGAATGGTTCTTAACTTGCTTTTGTGTGATGAGGTCACAGAACTACTGAGATACCTCACTGTTTAGAGATACACTCTGAGCACTGAAGGCATCAGTGCTTTATTAATTGAGCAATTGATCCTTACAGAGGAACAAAAAATATCTCATCATGAGGAGAGATTCCTTCTCCACAACAACAGCTAACATGCCCCTGAGCAAATTATTTGCTTTGCCACCTCACAGGATCTGCACAACCTGTTGAAATGCAAGACCTGGCTTGCAGATGGAACTTTCTTCACCTGCCCAAAGCTATTTAGTCAGCTTTGGAACATCCATGGGTAGGTTGGAAATCTGGTTCTTCCCCTGGTCTTCTACTTTCTTTCCAACAAGAAGCAGGAAACTTATGTTCAGGCTCTAACAATATTAAAAGCCAAGTTGGATGAGATCCTCTCAACCATCAAAGAGGAGTTAAAGAAAACTAGAGGGTGCAAGAAAAAGGCCCAGTCACAGGAAGAGGAAGCCACCCCAACCAGGAAGCATCCAGAAATCCTTTCCTACCACAAATATCTGGTAGTGGAGTTCAAACAGGCTCAGGCAAATGCTTTTGTTAGAGTCTTCAAGAGCTCTTCCCAGGGATGCTTCTTTCACTTTTAGCAGGTACTCTGCTGCCGCCTTCAAAAGTGCTCTGATTTTCATGAGCTGGTCAACTCTGAAGGCACCAAAGAAGCAAAGGACGTTTTTGATTGCTTTGCTGCCCTTGCCCTTGTGCAAAAGGAGGAGTCCAATTCCTTTTATGATGCTCTCCTCCGCCATCCCTATATCCAGGCCAACCAGGCAGCCTTTGCGCTCTTTATTGAGTATTTTGAGACTCAATGGGTTGGCATCTTTCAAGAAGCACACTACATCAGAAAGGGCGGTGACTCGATCACCTGGAACTGCTATAAGCATGTCAAAGACAGGTTGATCAAGAGCACCTCTTCCCCTGAAGGGTGGCATAGCCAGTTTGCTACAAGAATTAGGGTTCATAACAAAAATTCAATAAGATCATGGTCCACCTCAAACCCCAACAAACTATCTCTGCCCACCTCTTTAAAACTGGCATGAAGACCAAGAGTGATCCCCCAAGCAAACCAAGGCAATGAAAAAGTATACTGAAATCAGCAAGGTGGTCCTTGCCTACTATCCTAAGGATAGAAAGCTTGAGCATCTCCAAGCTATCTCAGCTGCTCTTTTGATTAATGTTTGAGTCCTTTCCAATAAACACCACTCTATCTTCTCTCTTATTTCCTTTAGTTTTATCTTTTTTGACTTTTCTTTGGTGTTTGGTACAATTATTTGCTTATTTTAAAGTATAGATCATAGTTATAATAGATGAAAATGGTTGTTTTTGTGTTTATTTTGATTTTTGCCATTTACGCAGCCTTGTTGCTTCTAATTGACCCCCTTTTATTGTGGGTTTGAAACGGAGGGGCCTTTTTAGGGTAGAACAGTTTTTTTAAAAAAAACTTTTGATGAGTTTTTGTGTCCAAAAACCCTAAATTTTGAAAGTTTGTTTTTCATAGCTGTGATGCCGTAAATCGGAATGGTGTAAGCACTATTACTTTTGATATGCTGTTTTTGAGTTGGTGTAGCCTACCTAGGGCTGCGTCATCCCACCCCCGGACAAAACCCGGATTCTGTCCGAAGTTTCTGAAAATGTGGAAGGTAATATATATTCTATATGAAACTGATTTTAAATCCGATCTTCCAGAATGCCGGAAAAAAGAAGATCTTTGTCCGGGGGTGGGACGACGCAGCCCTAAGCCTACCCCACACAGCATACAAGTTGAGTAGCTCGTGAAGTTTACGCAACTCCATGTCAAGGAAATTCGGCTTTTGAGCAGGTTTTAATTTCCTGTATGGTTCCTTGAAATCTAGACACCTATCCCTGGATGGCTTGGTGGGAAGTTGGAGGGTTGCCTTTTAAAAAAAGCGAGGTTTGGTTTAGCATTTATATCGGAAGCGGTAAAACGTGGTGCCTACTGATGTGGTAATTTAACGAGCGGGTTTGTTTCTTAAGTCGAGAGCGCTCCATTAATTGTTTATTGTCGTAGCGACGGCCATGAGCTTCAACCTCATCTTAGCAGAGATGCAAGGAGGCTAAACAAAGGATAGCTTTTAGGGGAGGCTTTGCATCTCCGCCGGCCCTTTTCATGGAATAGAGAGTTAAAGCCATCATTTGTTTTAATTAAAGCACATGATTCTATAGCTTCAGCAAGTTTGACTTTCAAAATTTAAAGTCGGATTGGAATTGCTTGGAAGAGGAGCTATAAATATAGGCTGCGAATAAGGTTAAACCACGCAGCCAGGGTTGCGACTAGGAGTAGCGAAGGGAAAATATTACGTCACATTTCTAAATCATCTGTGGAAATAATTTAATCCCAGGTCAGCTACTATTTAATCCAACCCCTCAGTTATTACACACAATGAAGCTTCTTTCTTTCTTCTGCGTCTGCGCTTTAGCTCGGTACAACTCGACTAAGTTTGCCGTCCAGGAGGGCTACTTTATCAATGACATTGGCATCGCCATCTACACCAGGACTTGGGAGGTAATACATTTTAGGTCTTCTAACTCCGAAAGCCTTTGAATAGGAGCCCGATTGCCAATGTCGTCTTTGTCCATGGACAAGCTGAGCATGTTTACCGATACAACCACGTCTTTAGTGAGTTTGCTAAGTCAGGATTAAGAGTACATGGATTTGACCAAGTGGGGTGTGGAAGAACTGGCTTTAGATCTAATAGCTTGGGCGGTGCCATGGGTATGGCAAGGGTCAGGATTGACATTGACGATGCCATTGAACGAGTTTACGATGCTAAGACTCCTATTTTCTTGATGGGCCACTCATTTGTAAGCATCTAACGAGTAACTCGCTGATGACTAGGGGGGAGCTACTATAATTGACTACCTTGCCAGGGGCAACAAACGTGGTCTTCTCTATGGCGCACTTGCCTCAGGTACATCCTAAACTGATGTATCTAATGTCAGCCCCTGACCTTGAATTGTCTCCGGAATCCAAGCCAAACTTGATTGTGCGGACTGCTCTAAAGGCAGTTGCATCCGTAACTCCCACGTTCAAAGTGCCTGCAGCTTTGGGTATGCACTTAGTTATTTTTTAATTTAGAAGATATCACATACTTGTCTCGTAATACAACCGAAGTTGCCATCTACAGGAACGACCCTCTCATTTTCACTAAATGCGCTGCAATCCAAGGTAACAAATGCTATATTTCTTTCTAAACTACATCAGTCTACGACACTGTCTTTGGAGGAGAGTATATCATAAAGGGAGGCTACAAGGACATCAAAATCCCACGACTTTTAATTGTCCACGGTTCCTCTGACAAGATTACTTCGGCAGCGGCTTCAGTTCGGTTGTACCGAAAACTGCAAGGCCAAAGTGTGCCTAGGAGGCTGGACTTTATTTTGTACCCTGGTGCTTACCATGAATGTAACAAATCATATATATACAATCTAATTTTATTAGTGCACAACGATATCAACAAGCGCCAAGTAATAGCACTACAAAATTATCACTAACTACTATAGGTCATTAATAACCATATCAGGTGGATCTTGTCCCAGCTCTAATGTTTTGTAGTGTACGGCAACCTTGAAAGTGTACTTTTTTAAATAAAGTTGAACTTTATTTTATAAATATAAAGTCTTTCTATTATTTTAAACTAGAAGTTTCAATTAACCTTTCAACCGTACGAAATGTACATCTACTGACCACGCAAGTTTCTTGAAAAGCGTCTTGAAAACAATTTCATCCCCATGCTTCAATTTCGGACATATTAGATCTCAAAATCTTGTAGGGTGCCACGCAATACATTAATCTAAAATTTTATAGCTCGGATAAACCCCTAACGTATTCAAAAAAAAGCTGATCCTTCCAAATTAAACTCTAAAATCTCAAACAAAGTTTCTACCCCATATTTATTTTGTGCTTACACTTTTCCCTCAAACAAAGACTTTAGGAATAAGATCAACTCAAATGCAAACAACAAGTAACCTGAACCCTCTACATGGTTTCTGAGATTTTCAGTTAACCTTGTAGTACAAAGTCAATTACAAACAATCCAGATAAGTGTGTGTCTTGTTTTGGGCTTTATGGACGTCTTGGAAGTTAACATCTGGAGTGCTAGCTTTTAAGAGTATGGTTGTAAGCCTAAACACAGATTAATACCAGCCTTTATCTCTGGAGTCTTTGCCTTTTAGTTCTAAGGTAACAACTAGTTAGAGTTAAAGGCAATAGGTGAATGTGTAAAAGTATATATTTTATTGGAAAAAGAAGTGAAGTTATATACTAGAAAAGCTACATGATGGCTGCAGGAATGTTATTAACACTTGTATAATTGTTTGGAACATTACAGCATCTTCTTGGATCCACCAGGCTCTTGCATCCATATTTTTTCCTTTTAGGGATGATCCAGATAATCTGATGGGGAAGAGTAGGTGCACATTACTCTGGAGTGGGCTGCAGTTGCAGCTGCCTATTACAGAAGTTGCTATCAATTACAAAACCCAATCCATCATGATGTAATAGATTGGCTGGGACATTGTAACATCTGAATTTAATTAAGGAATACAAATCTGTCAGCTCTGACAAATTTGAGTGCAAACTGAATTAGCCTTGACCATCAGAATCAATTCCACTGATAGCCTTGGCTATTCTATCCATGCAATCTAATTTACAACAGTGCATAAAGGGTATACCAGCTTTTTAAAAACCACATGAAGCCAGTGAATTCCGCACCAGAGGGTTTTCTACAACCTTACACAAGGGGTGAAGCCTCAGCAATCATTACATCACAAGAAATCTTATCAATCCTTCTACTTTTAAACTATTTCCTTCAGTGCAATTACAACAACCCTATACCCCATGGATGCTTTTTTTATCCACCTGATCTCCAAAAGAAGCATTTTTCTGCTGACGTTATTCCTAATAAATTTCCCAATTTGAGGCCTCTTGAGGGGTAAACTAAAAGGTTATAAAGAGGAAAATTGTGAGGCTAGGCTGATTGACCAAAAAAGATCAGGCTAATCATCTCA